>JAXCGZ010014303.1:0-2500 GCA_037179515.1 Halocaridina rubra | reverse complement strand
TTCATGCGATCAATAAAATTCATTCTTTCACTCCTACTTCTCTCACAGTTTCGCTTAGAATGGTTTTATATGCGCACACACACACACACACACACACACACACACACACACACACACACACACACACACACACACACCTTCTGTGGTGTGTAGTTGGTAGCGCCTTGACTTAGTAATTATAAGTCCTAGGTTCGAGTCCCGATCGGGGTAAAAAATGATTCATGTTTTCACATATGTAATGTGCTTGCTAGGTTATTGTATGACTCGAATGAGATTGGGAATTGAATTAAATGCTAAAATGAAGCCACGAGTGAGGTTGGGGAATCTGTAATATGAACATAGTGGCATTCAGATAGAATGCGTTCATCCCTAAGTATAGCAGATATAAGCTATAAGGTTGGATTCCTTTTATACCTTCTGTGGTGTGTAGTTGGTAGCGCCTTGACTTAGTAATTATAAGTCCTAGGTTCGAGTCCCGGTCGGGGTAAAAAAATGATTCATGTTTTCACATATGTAATGTGCTTGCTTGGTTATTGTATGACCCGAATGAGATTGGGAATTGAATTAAATGCTAAAATGAAGCCACGAGTGAGGTTGGGGAATCTGTAATATGAACATAGTGGCATTCAGATAGAATGCGTTCATCCCTAAGTATAGCAGATATAAGCTATAAGGTTGGATTCCTTTTATACCTTCTGTGGTGTGTAGTTGGTAGCGCCTTGACTTAGTAATTATAAGTCCTAGGTTCGAGTCCCGGTCAGGGTAAAAAAATTATTCATGTTTTCACATATGTAATGTGCTTGCTTGGTTATTGTATGACCCGAATGAGATTGGGAATTGAATTAAATGCTAAAATGAAGCCACGAGTGAGGTTGGGGAATCTGTAATATGAACATAGTGGCATTCATATAGAATGCGTTCATCCCTAAGTATAGCAGATATAAGCTATAAGGTTGGATTCCTTTTATACCTTCTGTGGTGTGTAGTTGGTAGCGCCTTGACTTAGTAATTATAAGTCCTAGGTTCGAGTCCCGGTCGGGGTAAAAAATGATTCATGTTGACGTGGAGGCTTTAGACTTCCACTTGAACCCACACTTTGTAAGATGACTGGGTGATCTCACCGCTTGTCACCACTGTCGTATTGCTTTTATTATTATCTCACCGAGCGTCACACCTGACATATTGGTTTTGTTTATCCCATCTAATGACACCACTGACGTAGGGCTTTTCCTCCTACGTATATTTACTTTAATTATTATGGTAGCGTGGTTTATAAATATGAGTACCTGATGGGTACAAGGTAAGAATGGACAAGCAGTAGTTCCTTTACTTATATTTATTCTAGAGTACAACACATCCGACGCCTCAATGCCCCTATGCCCCCACCCTATGACTATCACAATCTATGATCTATTCGTGCCCCTGGCAAGCTTCTAACTAACTGTCTCTGCCCTGGGTGGCTCTTTAAGTACCCCCAGGGGCAGGGCGTGGCTTAACATCCAATTCTCCAATGAAATCAGTCAGATCTAGTCCAGCTAATCAGCGCCAGGTTCAAAGTGGAATCCCACCTACTTCCGGGGAGGAGTTATTGGGCATTTCTCCTGGGCGTGTACCTGCGTACGAAACACAAGTTGTTGTTTCGTGTGGTTTAGGAAAGGGCTAACTCTCGGCCTTTCCCACCCTCAGGTACTCCATGTCGGATGCCAAGCCTCAGGGGTCCGGTCACATATCTCCTTGACGCCCTCTACAAACACCGGCCGCACCGCAGGAAACAAGTGGGGAGAGTATTCTATTTCACCCTAGCCTCACATGTTTCTCTTCACGACTTGTGGTGTTTTCGAGGACCGAGGGTCCCTTATCCTGTAGGCCTCTTGGGGGGGGTGCATGGCGCCAGCGGTTAGTTCCAGGTGCCTAGCCACAACTCTTGGTGGTCCCAAGGGGACACATGGGCGGCACAAAAACTCAATAACAGTGAGGGCATGTAATAGAATATCCGTGGCCTCGACTAACCGTTACCCCTCAAGAGCTGTTACAAGTTTCAGATTCTGGCTTCAGCATGGCGGGCTGGCTTCAGCATGGCGGGCTGGCTTCAGCATGACAGAAGTCATACGACATCCCTCCCAACCAAAACTGAAATATCTCTTATTTCAGTCGAAGCATGGACTAGTTTTCCGGGAGCTCTTCGACATATCCTAGCTAACATTAGTTTACAATAGAAATGGGGTCGAATTATTTAAGCTATTTTCTAAGAATTCCTATACAAATTACACAAACATAACATATAGAGAGTACTTTTACAGACAACTAGAGCATGCAGGGTCTATGTCCTTGTTGGAAATCTGAAATACAAACATATTCTTATATTTAAACAACATAATTCCAGTGTGAAACTAATATTGAACATTAATTAAGATCAAAAGGTCAGTGTAAATCAAAACATTAATTCATCTACTTCTCTCGTTTCTTTAAAAGACAAAATTGAGTTAATTACAGTAGGATT
>JAXCGZ010014302.1:15000-27468 GCA_037179515.1 Halocaridina rubra | reverse complement strand
TGAGAATTGGTACAAGTGCAAGAAAGCCTAAAATTGACTACTATATGGCAGGAGCAGAACTTCAAGAGACAGAGAATGAGAAAGATCTAGAAGTAAGCATACAGGCCATTTTGTCTCCAGAAATGCATATAAATAGCATAGTAAGGTCAGAACATGCTTTCATAGCAAATGCAAGGGTAACCTTCAGGCACATAGATAAGGATATGCTCAGAATTATTTATGAAACCTATGTAAAGCCAAAGCTTGAATATGCAGCTACCTTTTGGAATTCACACTTGCAAAAACACCTAATTAAATGGAAAAAATTTAAAGACATTCCACGAAACTGGTGCCAGAATAACGCAATTTTGGTTATGAGGAAAGGCTGAAGGAATTAGACTTACCATCACTCGAGCTAGAAGAATTAGTTCGGATATGGTGACGGTTTTTAAATTCCTTCATGATTATGACAGAGAGGTAGGTATAGATATATTGATATGGCTGAAACTAGAACTAGAGGTCATAGTTTGAAGCTTCGTAAGAAAGTATCTTTGTAATATGTAAGGAAGTACTTTTTTTCGTATAAGAATAGTTGATAATTGGAATTCACTAAGAGTGTAGGTAGTTAATGCTGACTCAATCCATAATTTTAAGAGCAAGAATGATAAGAATCACTAAATACAAATGGAAATGACCAAGAGACGGGGAATTACGAGCATGGGGCTCTTTCCCGTGAGCACAACTAGGTAATTGCAATCAGGTGACTACACACATACAACCACAGACACACACTCATACAGACACAAACACACACACAGTCAATCACTCACACACACACTTACACACACACACACACACACACACACACACACACACACACACAGTGCTGATGGAGTTAGATGTTCATAAAGCTATAGGTCCTGATGACATATCCCCTCATGTACTTAAAATATACGTAAACTCAATATCAGTGGCACTAAGTATCATATTTAAAAAGTCACTGGAGTCAGAGGAGATTCCAAGATGCTGGAAACAAGCAAACGTCATACCTATCTTCAAAAAGGGAAGGAAGGATACGGCTCTGAACTATAGACCAGTTTCCTTGACCAGCATAGTTTGCAAAGTTATGGAGAAACTACTAAGGAAACATATCTCTCTACACTTGGAATCCTTCAACTTTTTGTTAGTGAGGCAACATGTCTTCAGAGAAGGCAGATCAACAGTAACAAACTTATTAGAATTTTATGATGAGGTAAGCTGAATCTTACAGTAAAGAGAGAGCTGGGCAGACTGCATATTCCTAGATTTCCAGAAAGCGTTTGATGCTGTTCCACATGGGAGACTTATTAGGAAGCTGCAAGCAATGGCTAGAATAGGTGGAAATGTCTTGAAGTGGATAAAAACTTACTTAGAAGGAAGGGAACAGAGGGTTAGAGTAAGACACTGAGTGTCTGAATGGAGAAGAGTTAGTAGTGGAGCTCCATAGGGTTCAGTTTTAGGGCCATTTTTGTTCCTTGTATATGTAAATGACCTACCAGAATATGTTTGCAGATGACGCAAAGATTGTGAAGAAAGAAGGAAACGAGAACAATGGTAGATAAGTTCAGGAAGATCTATATAGTCTACACGAGTGGTCAGAAAAGTGGCTAATGAAATTCAATACTTCAAAATGTAAGGTAATAAGAATGGGTACAAGCTTGACTACTCGATGGCTGGAGTACAACTTCAAGAGACAGAAAATGAGAGAGATCTAGGGGTAATCATACTAGCAGTTTTGTCTCCAGAAATACATATAAATGGCATAGTAGGGGCAGCTTATGCATTTTTATCAAATGTAAGAATAGCCCTCAGGCACATGGACAAGGAAATGTTCAGAAATATTTATGTAACCTATGTGAGGCCAAAACTCGAATTTGCAGCCCCCTTTTAGAATCCGCACTTGAAAAAGCACATAGCTAAGCTTGAAAAAGTTCAAAGACATGCCACGAAACTGGTGCCAGAAATACGTAATCTCAGTTTTGATGAGAGGCTGAGGGAATTAGACTTACCATCACTCGAAGCTAGAAAATTGAGGGGGGCTATGGTGACAGTCTTTAAATTCCATCATGGTTATGATAGAGTGGATAGGGATCGATATTTTGATATGGCAGGCTCTAGAACTAGAGGTCATAGGTTGAAGCTTCGTAAGAAAACTTCTTTGCAGGATGTAAGGAAATACTATTTCAGTGTAAGAGTAGTTGATAATTGGAATTCGCTAAGCGAGGAGGTAGTTACTGCTACTTCAATCAATAGTTTTAAGAACAGGTATGATAAGTATCACTAAGTAGAATATGGAACCGACCAGGAGACGGGAAGATACGAGCTTTGGGCTCTTTCCCGTAAACACAATTAGGTGATCACACACACGCGCGCATATATATATATATATATATATATATATATATATATATATATATATATATATATATATATATATATATATATATATATATATATATATATATATATATATATATATATATATATATATATATATATATATATATATATATATATATATGTATATATATATATATATATATATATATATATATATATATATATATATATATATATATATATTTATATATTTATATATATATATATATATATATATATATATATATATATATATATATATATATATATATATATATGAAGCAAAAAAAGCCCCATAAATAAAACACAAAAAGAAGCGATGAATGAGTCCCTTCGTCTACTCTCTACAGATGATGGTATGTATAAGTTTTTTCTCATTTTGTTTTGAGGAATGCCATTCGTAGTAATGTGACTCACTCGAAAATCCTAAACAATAAATTACAGAAATTAATTAACAGTAGTACTTGAAATAATCTAATAACTTTTAATAATGTTATGAACCTATCGTCACAACCCCTTACCGTTAATTAACATCATTTACTGAATCTTGGTTTATCCTTTGCTCTCAAACCCGACCAAACAAATAATATAGATATCATAGCAGGTTTTGACAAATTTTTCTATAATCAGAACTTTCAAAAGAACGAAATGTGCCTCAAGGGGATTCTGCTGAATACATTATTAGAGCAAAATAAATGAAATTGTCCCCTTCCTAGAAGATTTCTGATCGCTATTGAGTCATTGCGCAAACTTGAGAATATTATCATAACCAAATCGGACAAAGACGGAAAAATTAATCTTCTTGATGAGGATTCATATATTGATAAAGCCATGGAACTTCTTAATGACGACCACACCTATGAGAAATTAATGAAAGATCTCCTGAGCACCATATCTGCAGAGTTCTATAAATCCGTTCGCAAAATTGGTAAACACAAGAAGAATATTGAATTGTTTGAATCATATAAAGTCACCAATCCCTCCCTTCCCTACTTCTATGGTCTTCCTAAAACTCACAAAGACGGCATTCCTTTACGCTCTATAAAATCATGCAAGGGTTCTTTCATATATAAGATTCCCAAGTGGCTGGCAAGTCTGCTTTCCCCCTTTTGTGGACCATTTTCTTTATCTCATCTTAAACATTCTGAAGATTTTACTCCAATAATTAATAACTCAAATATTCCCTTAAGTAATGTAAAGCTCCTTAGTTTAGACGTAGAATCTTTGTTCACTAAAGTTCCAGTAGATGATGTTTTACAGCTACTTGGCATTAAACTGACTCCCTTTGCTGAGCATTTTGTACTAGGTCTTGAAAAAGCCATGGATGTACTTAAGCTATGCATCACTAATAATGTATTTTCCTTTAATGGTAGTTTTTACAAACAAAAATTTGGATGTAGTATGGGAAACCCCTTGCCCCCCTTTTGGCTGACTTGTATATGGCCTTCTTTGAGACAGATATTCTAGTCAGCATTAAGCCCAAAGAAATGATCTTCTTCTTCTCAGTTTTACTCCATTTTTATATGGGGTCTCCGTTGTGAATGAGTCGTCTCCATCTATTTCTGTTCTGTGCTTCATTATCATCAATACCCATCCATTGCAAGTCTTCCCCTATGCAATCACGACATCTTTTTCTTGGTCTTCCTCTCCTCCATCTACCCTGAACTTCCAACTCCATCGTATGTCTTCCAACTTGATGTTCGTCCCGTTGTAACAGGTGTCCATACCATCTGGGCCTTCCCTCCTGTATTTTCTTTGATAATTCAACTACCTTTGTCGATCCTCTTATATACTCATTCCTAATTCTATCCTTCCTTGTTACTCCAGACATCCACCTCAACATTCTCATCTCTGCTACATCCATCCCCTTCTCCTCTATCTTCCTCATACTTGCTGTTTCTGTTCCATATAACATAGCTGATCTTACAACGGTCCTATGAAACTTTCCCTTCAATCTCAGTGGTACCTTCTTGTCACAGAGAACACCAGATGCAGACCTCCACTTATTCCATCCTGCCTGAATTCGATGTTTCACTTCTTGGTCCATACTTCCACTAGCCTCTACTATGGACCCCAAGTACTTGAACTTCTGTACTCTCTTTATTTCTTTCCCATCCATTCTTATGCTATGTCCACCATCCTCAGCAATGTTGACACACATATACTCGGTCTTTGACCTGCTTATCCTCATTCCTCTCTCCTCAAGTGCTTCTCGCCATCCCTCCAACTTCTCTTCCAAATCCTCCCTCCTCTCTGCACACAATACAATGTCATCTGCATATAATATGCATCATGGCACTGCTTCTCTCACATCTTTGGTCATTACATCCATCACCACATTGAAGATGAATGGACTAAGTGCCGACCCCTGATGTAATCCCACTCCTACCTCAAGTCCATCTGTCTGGCCAACACTGCTTCTCACTCTGGTATGCACATTCCTATACATCTCCTGAATAATTCTAAAATACTTTTCCGGTACCATCTTCTCCCTGAAACATCTCCATATTTCCTGCCTTGGCACTCTGTCATAAGCCTTTTCAAGGTCTATGAAAACCAGGTTCAAGTCACGTTGTTTTTCTCTGAATTTCTCCATCAGCTGTCTTATAGAAAATATTCCATCTGTTTAGCCGCTTCCCTCCATAAAACCAAGCTGTTGTTTCCCTATTCTCACTTCTTCTCTTAGCCTGCCATCTATCATTCTCTCCAGTATCTTCAGCGTGTGAGACATTAGCTTAATGCCTCTATACTTGCTGCAATCTTGGACATCACCTTTACCTTTAAATATAGGTATTAATATACTTTCCCGCCACTCATCTGGTATCTTTTCCTGTTCAGAGATTTTTGCCATAAGATCATACAAGATGTCTACCCCTTCCTCTCCTAAGGCTTTCTAATCTTCAACAGGAATCAAGTCAGGTCCTATTGCCTTCCCATTCTTCATTTTCTTTAAGGCACGCATCACCTTTTCCCTAGAGAATCCCATTTCCATTCCCATGTTTACTCCTTCCATCGTTTCAGGATGTCTTCTTCCTTCTTTAGGACTGTACCATTTACATCTTTAATTTATTTAATATGAGTGATGTCCTTTGTACTTTTATTTCTTACCTTTGACAGTTTGAGCATCTTGCTTAAACCTTCCTTACTTTCCAGTTCATCATAAACCTCATCATATGTCCTTGCTTTAGCTTGAGCTACTACCTTTTTTACTTCTTTATTGCTCCCCCTTAATATTTCTCTATCTTCCTGCAACTGTGACTCTTCATATTTCTTCTTTGCCTCCTTCTTACCTTTTACAACCTCCCTTATACCCTCCTCCCACCACCAGCTTTCCTTTTCTTCCCACACTATTTAAGATGTTTCCCCCAGTATCTCCCTTCCATGCCTTCTAATCACTAATGCATTATGCCTCCACCATTCCTCCACATTTTCAATTTCCAGATCAATCTCTTCCAAGACTCTTCTCCTAAACTCTCTCTTCTCGTCATTAACCCTCCCTGACAATTTATACCACCTGATTTTCTTTGCCACATTCGTTCTCGTTTTTCTTTCTTATTTTATCTTCAAGTCCACACACAAAAGCCTGTGTTGGGGGGCTACATGGTTGCCCTGGATAACTTTACAATTTTTAACTTCCACCAGCCTTGAGCTATTGTAAAGGAAGTAATATTTTTGAGAGCATCTTCCACAAATCCTCTACGTCATCAAGTGCTCCCTCTTCTTTTCAAAGAACGTGTTCACTATTGCCATATCAAAGGATATAGCAAAGTCTACTCTACTCTCCCGCTCTGGGTTTCTCTCCCCGATCCCATGTCCTCCATGCACTTGCTCAATGACATCATTTCCATTTTCAACGTGCCCGTTAAAATCTGCACCCACTATAATCTTCTCATTCTCCTCCAGTTCCTGCATTACCTCACATATTTCGTTCCAAAAACAGCTCTTTTCCTCCTCTGTGCATCCCACTTGTGGTGCATCATCACTAATGATGTTCATTGTCTTCCCTCCATAACATATCTTCACACTTATAATGCCGTCATTCTTCCTATACACTTCCGTCACTGCACTCTTCATTTCCTCAGACAGCACAATACCAACTCCATCCCTAAACTGTGCATTTGCTCCACTATAGAATAGCTTTTAACCATCACCCAGCTCTTTGGCTTTATTCCCCTTCCATCGAGTTTCCTGCACACATAAGATTTCCACTATTTTTACCCTCATTAAATCTGCTATCTCTCTTCCTTGTCCTGTCATCGACCCGATATTGAGATGGCCTACCCTGATTCCATTTAGAGCTCGCTTCTTTAGCTGCACCCGCTCATGGTGCAGTAGCCCTTGCCTTGTCACAGAGTTAGGGCAATGTATCTGTGCGTTGTTAACGGAGTACGCCCTAGCACTATTCTCACCTATATTACGACTCATTTCATTGGTTCTTCATGGGTTTTTACAGTCGGATGCCCTTCCTGACACCAACCCTCTCTATTTATCCGGGCTTGGGACCGGCATCCATAGAGGCTGGCTTGCCCCCCAGGTGGCTAGATTAAGCCTCAAGAAATTATATGGTTGCGATATGTGGAGAATATGTTTTCATATTGGGTCTCCCGTTGGGGAGAATTTGACACATTTTTTTAATAAACTTAATGATTTAGTCCCTAGTATCAAGTTTAAAACCGAATAGGAATCGGATGGCCAGCCACCATTTTTGGATGTCTTAATTACGAAAGAACCCAACAAATACTCACTTACTGTGTATAGGAAGAAAACTTTCTCTGTCTCTTATATACACTTTCTAAGTTATCATGCTTTGTCTGTAAAAACTGGTGTTGCATGCAGTCTTATCCTAAGAGGTCTTACAGTGTGTTCCACTCATCATTTGCAATACGAATTCAAATTAATCCGCCAACAATTAGAAAGGCTCATGTATCCCGCATATGTAATCGAAAAAGCAATTACTAAAGCAAATAAAATATTTTATAATAGGCTGGCAGAACAGTCAGAAATAAACTTTGCTAATACGATTAAAATACCCTAGAAAATATCAAAATTCTTTGTGATCAATTAGGCACAAGTAATCCTTTTATATTTAATTATCCTAAAACAATTGGTTCTTAACTTATTAACGTATATCAAAATAAAAAAGCTTTAGAAGCAGGGAATTATAAAATTGTTGCAGTTCCTGCAATAAATCTTACATAGGTCAAACTGGTTGTTCGCTAGGAAAGAGAATATCTGAGCACAAAAGAGCAGTACGATATGGCGCTGAAAGTCTGCTTTATTTGTGCATATGCGAGATGCTGGTCACCATATTAATTGGAGTGAGTCCTCATTGCTATATAAAAGTAATTGCCAATACAGGAGAAAGATACTTGAAGCAGCCATTATAGAAAAATCAGAAACCTTAAATATATCAAATGGACAGTGGAGATCTGACGTTGTGGATGAAGCAATATTAAAAGACCTCATTAAGAAGATTATGCCAAATGACTTTCCACCTGATCTGAGGTCTGAAGATAATCCCATCGTGGATCCTCCTGGCAATCATAGCTAGCATTTCTCCCCTCCCCCCATATTCTTTATCCAGAGCTTTGTATATATCGATTCATTTGTACCTGAAGAGGACTGGAGTCCAGTCGTAATATATAGTACATCTTCGCTTCTTTTTGTGTTTTATTTATGGGCCTTTTTTTGCTTCATATTGTGTGATATAACAGTTTATTTTGCGTGTATATATATATATATATATATATATATATATATATATATATATATATATATATATATATATATATATATATATATATATATATATATATATATATATATATATATATATATATATATATATATATATATATATATATGTATATATATATATATATATATATATATATATATATATATATATATATATATATATATATATATATATATATATATATATATATATGGAGTAAAAAAACAGATGTACTAGCATTGAGCAAAACTAAGATAAAAGGGAATGGTGAGGTGACACTTGGGAAAGTGATATGTAGGGTGTCTGGAGTTGAGAAGGGGGAGGAAGAGAGGGAGTGGCTCTGTTATTAAGTGAAGAGATGAATAAGTGTGCAGTAGAATGGAAAGAAGTATCTTCTCGAATAATAGTGGCTTAAATGAGGCTTGGATGCGAGGCTTGGGCGTTTGTGAGAGCATATTGCCCTGAAAGTGAAAGAAGTGACGAAGAAAGAGAAGAATTTTGAATGAAACTGAACGAGTGTGTGGAAGTTTTGGGAATGAATGTGAATGTGGTGATGATGGGAGATTTGAATGCTAGAGTATGGAATTGGCCAGTGGATGGTGTAATTGGGAAGTATGTAGTACCTGGTTGGAATGAAAGGGGAGAGAAAATTAAAGAAATGTGTATTGCGAGAGAGATGTTGATTTCTAATACTGAATCTAAAAAGAAGGATAAGCACAAGTATGTATGGGTCAGAGGGGATAATGGAAGACTAGTTGACAGAGCATTAATGGATTATGTTGTGGTGAAAAGGAGGGTGATTGGAAGAGTATTGGATGTGAATGTACTGAGAGGAGGTAGTGGTGGAATATCTGATAATTATTTAGTGGAAAGTATAGTGAGAGTGGGAAAAAGCGAAGAAAGAGGAGCAGCAAGAGAAGAAGAGAGGTGCTAAAAGTGAATGAATTGTATAAGAAAATGAAGACTGTGAGTATAAGGCTAGTGTGAGAAATGTGTGGAATGTAGTGAAAGAGAAAGTGGAGGAGAGAGTAGAAGAAGAATGGAACTGTTTCAAGGAGGAAGTTATGAAGTGTGCTGAGGCAATGTGCGGAAGGAGAATAACTGAAGGAAGTTAAAGGAAATGTAGTGAGTGGTGGAATAAGCAGTTGAGTGCAGTAGAGGCTGAAAAGAGGCGGGCTTATGAGGTATGGTTGAAGGTAGGTAATGTACAGGCATGTGAGAGGTATTGTGCAGAGAGGAGGTTAGCAAAACACTTGGTGACGGAGGCAAAGTGAGAACTGGATGTAAGGTGGGGCAGATGCTTGTCTAAGAATTTTTAAAGGAATAATAAGATGTTTTGGAAGGAGGTGAAAAGAGTGAGGAGAGGTGAATGTGATAAGGAGGAGAGGATGAAAGGAACAGATGGGCAATTGCTAGTGGATGAAAAAAGGTGAGAGAGTGATGTGCTGAACATTTCAAGAACCTGCTGAATGAGGGAGCTGATAGAGAGGCAGAGATTGTGGCTGTGAAAAACGAATGGTGATTGCCAATGTTTGGAGATGAGAATGATAGAGATATAACTAAAGAGGAGGTACGTTTGGCAAAGAACAAAAGCATGTAAAGCACCAGGGATAGATGGATGTCATGCTGAATGCTTGTCAAAAGGTGGGGAGACATTAGTAGAATGGATGGCTACGTTTTTGAATGTAATTTTTAGGAAAGGGAGGGTCTTAATTGATTGGTGGAGTGCATGGGTTGTTCCACTTAACAAAGGGAAGGAAAATAACTACGAGTGTAGTAGTTTTAGGGGAATTAGTTTGTTAAGTGTAGTTGGTAAAATATATGAAAGAGTGTTAATCGAGAGAATTATGAAATGTATTGAGTGATTGATTGAGGAAGAACAGTGTGGGTTCAGGAGAAGAAGAGGATGTGTGAATCAAGTGTTTGTGGTAAGACAGGTGTATGAGAAGTACTTGGAGAAAGGTAGGAACATTTTTTGGGCCTTTTTTGATTTAAAGAAAGCATATGAAAGGGTAGATAGAGAGGGGTTGTGGAGGGTGTTGCGACTGTATGGAATAAATGGAAGTTTATTGATTGCGGTGAAGAGTTTTTACATGAATAGTAGAGAATGCGTAAGAGTTGGGAATGGTAAGAGTGATTGGTTTGAGGTGAATGTTGGGATACGTCTGTGGAGTGGGGATATTGTTAAGTTTCTGTTTTCCTAAGGAGACTCAAAGTACTGAACTCTGTTAAGAGCTCACAAATAGACATCACAGATATTATTGTATTTGAACACTCCAGCCGGGCTACCATTACTATGTCAAATAAAACTCAGAATTTAACTTTCATTTAATTTTGAAAATGCAATGACATATTAAAAAAATTAATTAATTTTTGGAGCTGGAGCAAATTTTAAATTTAAATTTATTGAATGCTGCCTCGAATCCCGGAGGTGGTGAGCATGATATCGATTCCCGGCACCACAGATGGATGCCAAGATTTTGGCCTCAACTCAGCGATCACCTCTGTCACACAGGCAGAATAGAATAGAGG
Organism: Halocaridina rubra; assembly: GCA_037179515.1. NCBI lineage: Eukaryota > Metazoa > Arthropoda > Malacostraca > Decapoda > Atyidae > Halocaridina > Halocaridina rubra. The sequence continues at coordinate 16,802 of JAXCGZ010014302.1, read as the reverse complement.
ACACTGCAATTGCAAAAATAGTAACGATACACCGTTAAAAATGGGAAAACCGAAAGCACGAGCAAACAAGTAATGAGTTTCCAATATTATTCTACTAGATGAAAAATTTTGTTTAGTCACAGTTAACCAGAAATATTTATGCTACCATAAGAGCATACAAAATCATTAATTATTTGCCGACATTAGAGGAAAACAATTTATTCACAATAAATGAAGAATAAGCAAGACAAATACAATATGTATTCCTTAAATTGTGGGCAGCCACAGAAGTTGCAATGCTTATTAACTATTTGCAATTTATATAGAAAGCACTCTATTTACGATAAAGAATCTATGAGATAAATACAGTAGTCATTCACTTTTTGTTATCAAAAGTGAATGAAAAAGGGGCAAAACCACCTTTGAAGTATTTGTAACTTATAACTCAAAACAATTTATCCCCAGTATATGAAGAATCAGCAAGATACATACAGTCTGTATTCATCAAATTGTGGTTAACAAGAAACATTTGCAGAGGCAAAAAGGTAAAATTACTTTTTAATTATTTGCGGTGTATGGCTTAAAACACTTTGGTTAAATGACTAATTACTTGCAATTTATATTGAAAATAACTTTATTCACGAGTTTTTGACGCAAAACACTTTATTTACGACGATAGAAAGGGGTGAAATGAAATTAGAATTCGTTAGGAAAAAGGGAAAGGTTTATACGGGGTCATAACCAATCATCTGAGGATGAGATTTTCGTTTATCACATTCAACGAAAGAAATTTCTTATCAGTGTATATCGGGGGTAATTTCCAGGTTAAGGAATTAAGTTTGACAAATGAGATTCCAGGTAGGTAATCTACAGAAGTTCGTTTTATATGGGAATGGAAGCTGAGAAAATCTTTGTAGGATTTGACCAGTAAACTATTTGACTAGTAACGAATTTAACCAGTTTCTCGAATTCCCAATTTGCTTGACCAAAACGATCTTTACCATACACTATCCATCACCTTGTTTGTGCCAGATGAATTCCTGTGAAGACGCCACGTAATTAAGGTTTGAAGTAATCTTGAGTGCTGAGGCGAGATTTTGTCTCTGGGATATTTGGCCGCCAAATAAGGATGATTCAATGTCCCTCCTGGTGACATCATCTGTAGGATATATTTCCAGAGAAGTAACTGGTTCAAATAATATTTGAGGGCTACTGTAGTGGTGGTCCTGGCAGGCAATTATGGCAGAGATGCAAGGGAGAGACAGTATTTTAGGTGCAACAAGTGGAAGCAGATAAAATAAAGCGAGAATTATTATCGGCGAAGTAGGTTACTGGCAAACACTCTCAAGAACGTTCTTTGCATTGTAGGAGACGGAACTTAACTATTCAAATACTAAAGAAGCTGCTGAGATGTACTTAGACAGGCTAATGACATATCAGCAGGGTCAAATTTATAACAAAATTATCAGTAAGAACAATTTTTATGATATTAAAAATTTGCTATCAAGAACTATTTTATCATAAGAAAATTCTAAAAAAACGTATCTAATAGACTCTCTAGGATTATGGCCTCTTTCATGAAGAAAAGGAACGATCAGAAAACAGAAACAAGTTGGAGACTTTTATATTGGGATCATGCTTTCTACACATACAAAAATATTGAATAAAATATATTTAAAATTAGCTATAAGCTGAAATACAAATTGCAAATAATGATAATCTGCAAAAGGCTAGGAGTGAGAATTATTTTAGTAACCAAAAAAAAAAAAAAGCTAATAGCTACTAAGTTAGCATATAAGGCATCTACTACAGCCTCTGGTGAC
>JAXCGZ010014302.1:2500-5000 GCA_037179515.1 Halocaridina rubra | reverse complement strand
GGCCCAAGCTTGACTACTCGGTGGCTGGAGTACAACTTCAAGAGACAGAAAATGAGAGAGATCTAGGAGTAAACATACTGGCAGATTTGTCTCCAGAAATACATATAAATGGCATAGTAAGGGCAGCATATGCATTCTTATCAAATGTAAGGGTAGCCTTCAGGCACATGGACAAGGAAATGTTCAGAAATATTTATGTAACCTATGTGAGGCCAAAACTCGAATATGCAGCCCCCTTTTGGAATCCGCACTTGAAAAAGCACATAGCTAAGCTTGAAAAAGTTCAAAGACATGCCAGAAACTGGTGCCAGAAATACGCAATCTCAGTTATGATGAGAGGCTGAGGGAATTAGACTTACCATCACTCGAAGCTAGAAGAGTGAGGGGGGATATGGTGACAGTTTTTAAATTCCTTCATGGTTATGATAGAGTGGATAGGGATCAATATTTTGATATGGCTGGCTCTAGAACTAGAGGTCATAGTTTGAAGCTTCGTAAGAACACTTCTTTGCAGGATGTAAGGAAATACTTTTTCAGTGTAAGAGTAGTTGATAATTGGAATTCGCTAAACGAGGAGGTAGTTAATGCTATCTCAATCCATAGTTTTAAGGACAGGTATGATAAGTATCACTAAGTATAAAATGGAACCGATGAGGAGACGGGAAGATACGAGCTTTGGGCTCTTTCCCGTAAACACAATTAGGTATTCACAATTAGGTAATCACATACATATATATATACATACATGCATGCATACATACATACATACATTTATATATACATGCATACATATATACATACATATTTTCATACAAACATACACACATCCATTTATGCATACATGCATACATATATACATACATACATACATACATACATACATACATACATACATACATACATACATACATACATACATACATACATTCATACATACATACATACATACAGACATACATACATACATACATACATACATACATACATACATACATACATACATACATACATACATACATACATACATACATACATATATTCATTCATACTTACATACTTACATACATACTAACATGCTTACACACATAAATGCACACATACATACATACATACATACATACATACATACATACATACATACATACATACATACATACATACATACATACATACATACATACGCAAATACACACATGCGCGCATGCGTTCATACACACATACATACACACATACATACGCACATACACATGCACATACACGCGCATACACATCACAAATACACAAGCACATGCGTACATACATACATGTATACATGCATACATACTTACATTCATACATACATACATACATACATACATACATGCATACATACATACATACATACATACATACATACATACATACATACATACATACATACATACATACATACATACATACATACATACATACATATATTTTTTATGATTGTGCACCAGGACGAGCAAAAAAAAAATAAATTAGCCCTCATCGGGCATGGGCACGACGAATATATAAAGTAAAGAGAAAAAGAGATGGGGAGTGCTGCGACTTGTCAGATGTGAAGGAATAATTAGAGATGTATAATGAATATCCAAGAATATTCAGTGTTGATGTAGGCATAGAAAAAGAGCCGTAACTGAAGGAAAACTTAACATCGAACACATACATTTGTGAATTCATTCATACATGCATACATACATACATGGCTCCATTCCCCTTTGTAAGGGGGGCGGCCGAGACATTAAACACGCATTCACCATGATCATAACATGCTACAACTACTCCTTTTAGCTCTTTGGAGATAAAGGGTTGTCACATTTCACCTCCTACCACCCTGCTTGGGCCAACCACAAGGTAGGAGGGATAGGATATTCTACAGTGAGACCCAACAGCAGCACTGGTTTACCCCTTCTGCTTCATCACATGGGAACCCCCCATCACATCAGTCCAACACGTGTCCCTGAGCTAGCAGGTGCGAGAAATCGCTTTAAATCTTGTCATCTATACACAATCTTCCTCCACTAATTCCTGTCGCACACTCTCTTCCCTGCTCCACTACCATCCTGCTTTCATTCAATGCCCTTTTCACGCCATCCATTCATCTCATTAAACCTCTTCCACTTGGCCTAACTCCAACCACTTCTGCACTCCACACTCTCTTCACTAATCTTTTAACATTCATCCTTTCCATGTGTCCAAACCAACTCAACACACTCTGATCTAACCTGTCCAACAGCTTTCATTCAACACCCGTTCTCTGCCTGAAATCCTCATTTTTTACTCTGTCTATTCTGGATATAACAATCATACTTCTCAAACACCTCATCTCCAATTCATTCAATGTGTTTTTTCATCCTCTCTTACATTCCAAGTCTCTGCTCCATACAATGCTGTCGGCACAATCACACTTTCATATGTCCTTTCCTTTTGCATTCATTTCCAAATACCTATTTCTTATTACGCATTTCAACCCACCTTG
>JAXCGZ010014301.1:0-27522 GCA_037179515.1 Halocaridina rubra | reverse complement strand
ATATAATGATGATCTTTTCTTATCGTAATCCTCTTTCTACTCGTGGAAGAAGTGTCGTACACTTACCATTTTTCCCATTTTCTCCAAAAGATCCAATCAACAATATGAAAACTTCTTACTTACCATTTTTTCCATTTTCCCCATAATATCCGATCGAGAATATGAAGACTTAGGCGCAGTTAAACTAAAACCAGCTTTTGCACTTTTATTTATTTTTTCCTCACTGAGATGCAATGCCTGTTCAGTGGCGACTGTACTCTCACCCCACTCACGACGGCTCAACCCTTGCAATTTTATTTCAAGAATTAATTACTTACTGCATTTTTTTTTCTGAATTCGAATTTTTTTACTATAATTTTTTCGGGGCGTTATTGCAATTTCGTGGATAAAAAAATTGCGCATAAAAGGAACAAGGTTATATATATATATATATATATATATATATATATATATATATATATATATATATATATATATATATATATATATATATATATATATATATATATATATATATATATATATATATATATATAAGTAAAAAACTGTTAGCATACAGCACTAAATAGTAAGGAAGCCCATCAGTGAAACAGTTAGGATCCGAAATATAGCATTGTTTTATAAGTTTTGTTTCGCTGATGGGCTTCCTTACTATATATATATATATATATATATATATATATATATATATATATATATATATATATATATATATATATATATATATATATATATATATTTCATTTTCAGTTTGTTTCCTCGCTTCATCCTGGCTCATTTCTTCTAGATGTTGGTTGTGGAAATGGGAAGTACTTGGGCCATAACAAAAAAGTGACTGAGGTATGTTTAATACTTGCAGAAGTAGTAATGTCTTTCAAACGGTATTTTCAAGCGTATAGTAATAAAAGAGATAACCAGCATAAGAGCATTGAAATATATAAATGCAAATGTAATGAAGAACATTGAGTAGGTATGACATTCAATTCTGACATTATTTTTATCATAGATTATGACACCAGTTTTGAGTTGTTAAAGATCTTCAGATATCAAGAAAATTTGAAATAGGGAAATGCAGATTTTATTGATTTTCAGTTATGTTATTATTTCTTTCATAGATAGGCTGTGACACCAGTTTTGAGTTGCTGAAAATATGTAGAAACCGCAGTTTTGAAGCTCTTCAGTGTAACTGCTTACAGTTGCCATATCGAAGCTGTGTGTTTGATGCTGCCATTTGCATTGCTGTCATTCACCATCTGGCTTCAGAGGTAAATATTGTTTCATCCTCACTGATTTAATTTTTTCTCTTCTATGTATTGCTTTAAGGCACATGCAGATTATTGCAAATAATCCAATCAATAGGAAAGAATTTAGATTTAGCTGTTTTGCTACTCATTTTCTGAAGTTATCCAACAAAGATTTTCTGTGTAAATTTATTTGTACTCCTCAAAATGTATGCATTATAGCAGTACTAGTCGTTATTCTATGCTGCAGTTCTTTTGGACTACGTGGAAGCCCACTTTGGCTTTTAGTACTTTCAGTTTTTGGAATAGTTTTTCTCTTTGGACTTATCAACTGCATGAGATTCATTGTAATTCCTCTTAGATAGTGTTCTGAATATGTTTCTCTATTAACATATGTATATTTAGTATAGTTTCAATGATAACTCCAATCATTATCAAACACCCAATTCTGATTATTACTTGGGGAGAATAATATTGCTGCTGCAGTCTGCAAGATATTTCATGGCCAAATTACCTAATAATACCAAGAATTGTTTTGGTGTGATCTTGGAGTCCTTTTTTTTTTTTTTTTTTTTTTTTTTTTTTTTTTTTTTTTTTTTTTTTTTTTAAAAAAAAGCGTGTTATGAGCTTTTCATGATTTTTATGACCGTCCAATCACCTTCTTGCCTCATGATAAACTTTTGTGACCTTCACATCTTCATATTGTTATTGTGTCATTATTATAATTAGTATTATTTTAATTTTATTCTTTTTCATATTACTATTATTATTATTCGTAGTAGTAGTAGCAGTAAGTAGTGGTAGTAATTTTAATATGGTGTAAAATTTTGGAATTATATAGTACTGATGTGTGTATTTCTCTTCAGAAAAGACTTGTATTATAGGATATTGGAAAAGATTTATGTAAGACAACTTACTTATTAGTTTATCGTTTATTACCATAATGAATAGTCAACAACAGAGTATTTAGATATTACCTAACAGTACAGACCTCATACCATAGCGGTTATTGTAACAGCAAAATTGGACGGATATTAGCATTAGTACCACATATATTTTAAGCAATTTTCCTATTTTATACAAACACAGGTGAGAGCTTCTCCATAGTATAGTGGTTTTATTTTTGAAAGTCTTGCTGCCTTTGCTTTTTAATATTAATATATTTGATGGTGGTCATTATCAATAGTAAGACTGTTTTTAAATTGCAAAGCTTACGAACTTCCTATCCAAATCTAACCTGTCAATTTTAAGACTTTTTTTTTTTCTTTCTTTTTTTTTCTTTGTCAGGAGCGGCGTATCGCTGCTATAAAGGAAATTGTACGCATTCTTAGAGCTGGAGGACGTGCTCTTATTTATGTTTGGGCCATGGAACAAAAGAGGGGGAAGAATATATCATCTTATCTCAAACAAAACAAAGCCACTTGGAAAGCATCAGGGGAAGACAATACCAGAGAGAATAGTAACTTGGAAATCAGAAATCACAGCAGCGTTAGTTCAGACTATCTTCCTGTCCATACCAATCGCACTGAGTTTATTGAACAAGATATGCTTGTGCCTTGGAAGATGAAGTCTCAGAAAAAAGGAGTACATGCAAAATATAAAAGCAGTGACTTGAAAGGGGCTGAGAATATTCCTAACGAATCTAGTTTGTGTTCAGTTGAGTTACCAGACAGTGTACGTGGTAATAATAATGCTGAACCATTTCCAGTCTTTCATAGATATTATCACGTTTTTAAGCAAAGTGAATTGGAAAGTTTATGCACTAAAGTTGAAGAAGTCAACATTTTAAAATCATATTATGATGAAGGAAATTGGTGTGTAATATTTGAAAAGAAACTTGCATAAAGATAGGTACTTTAATGGATGTTTTTGTAGCCATTTCTTACTCTTACTTTTGCATGTTATATATTTTAATATGTTTAGAAGAAGGAAAAAGTGGATATTAATCATTAGTCACTAGACAGTAAGGGATATTTAGAAAAATGTATTTTTTTTCTAGAAAGGTAGGAAAAGTGAATAATCTTAGAAATCAGTATCATTCATTTTGAATAATATGTGAGAGTTGGATAAATTGGAAACGTGATCCTTTGTTTTTTCCCTAGTTATTTTCTTCTAGCCCTGAGCCTGGTGAAAAATGAGAGAAGTTTGGCTGGAATAATGTTAAATACCACTGCCATTGGTTTTTAAATCTTGATACTGTTAGATTCTGAAAACATGGCAGCAGGAACAGCACATATTCTTACTTACAGTGATTCTCTCCCAGTCTGTTATTACTTGATTATACATTTCATATCTTTCATAATTGTGTTTGATCTCTGTTACTGTTACTTAAAAATAGAAAATAACTAGCTCGGTCAAATTCTAGGTTACATTAAATATTCTTTTTTTCCTGTATTCAGAATATATTATTTCATCTCTCTTGCTTGCAGCTAAACTGTATATTTTACTTGCTATCTGGAATGATAAAGAGGATTTATGAATTTAGAAAGTGGCAATTTAATCTTTGAAACCCAGACTGAAATGTGTTTAATAATCATAATACATTGGTTTTTAATATCAAAATACATCTAGTATTTTTCCTAAGTGCCAGGAAATTAAAAGAGTAAATATAAAGGATAATTACCATGATTTATAATTAAGGTCTAGAAATTCTTTGATCTCTCTTTTTCTTTTGTTGTCTTGTTGCTTCCGCTGGTAAGTAACCATCTGTTAGAGAGAAAAGATACATGTTATATATTTGATGGGTGAATTTTCCAAGTATTATCTCTTACTAATTGTTTTGTATCTCTATGTGTAAATGCCACCAATATTAACACTCCTGAGGGACCATACAGTACTCAAATGTCTTAATCATAATTCTCTACTAGTGTGTATACTTTTCATCCAGATTGTAAATATTGAGAGTATTAATCTGACGTTGATTGGCCTATGTGTTATAGTTATGAAGTTATCGCCTATAGTTGTAATACAGTATATGCTGATATCTTGGACAAGAGATACATATTAATTTTTTGCAGAAAAGTATGTAGTACTTCATTATAATATAGATAATGCCTGTCTTTTTAGAACTCATGGCAGTGGTAGTGACTGCAAGGGCATGCATAAGTGACATTTCTTGCCAGTATAAAAACCGTAGATGACATGTGATGTAATTTTTTTTTCATGTATCACATATAGAGTGGAATCAAGCTGCTCTTAAAAATTATTTGGATAAGTGTGTTTCAGCTATGCATCCACTACCTAATATTTTAATAATGATGTCATGTTTTATGGTGTTCTGAATGCTACAAATATTGCAACATTAAATATCATACTCTAAAACAGTTAATATTGAGATGATTCAGCCATACGTTCACTGTGCCTTATGTTTAATTAATAATGTCATAATTGAAAATTTTTGTAATATCTATGCAGATTACAACATCTAAAAGTAATAATGTTATGCATGAAAATTTTTCTAATGCCTATGGAAATGACAACATGTGAGTAATTCTTAGAGTAACATATTCGGTCTGCTTGAAAAGTATCCATTCCTCAGATCTTAATAAAATAAGGTTACTAACACTGTTCAGGATTTATGTTTTTTTTCAAAATATGCCCCTTGGGAATTAACCTTAATCCTCTGGTCCTTCCAATGATGGAAAAATTTTCAAATTGAATTTTTTGGGTCGCTAACAGAGCACTTAGCAGCATTTGTCTCAGACCTCGTACTTTTCAGCGGCATCTTCAGTTTAGGAAACAACCAAATCTCACATGGATCCATGTCAGGTGAATAGGAAACTCCCTATACCTGAATGATCCTGTGTTTGTTCATAAAATTCTGAGTTTAGTTGGGTGGAGCATTGTCATGAAGGAGTTTCCAATTATCCTCTTCCCACCACTCTTGCCCTTTGCATCTTGGAGACAAAAGTCTACTCCTAGATAAAACTCTATTAATTGTTTGACTTTCAGGGACGATTTGATTTAGAGCAACACCCTATTATTAAAAAGCTCAACTTGAACTTTATTCTGCCACAAACTTGATGCACCAGTGTTTGGTCTTGTTGGTGTTGATGACTTAGTGTGACAATTAAGCGTCCGTTTATGAATCTTTTCCTTCCCATGTCTCATTACCAGTTAGTATCTTCTTCATGAAGTCCATATCCTGATTGGCACTCTTTGGCAACCCCATGGTGGAGTCCAGTTGAAAATCTCCTTGCGTGGATGTCAGGAGCTTTGACGTCATCCCATCATATGCTTATATCTTCTGTTTAAATTACTTTTGCCAAGCTGTATGCAATGCCGACTTCAATTTTAATTTCTCATATATTTTAGGCCTGTTTTCCATTACTAAGAAATACGGTTACTGTGTCACTTGTGGAAGGCCTGCCAGGACAATTTTGCTTTTCACTGATATTTGGCCATTTTTCAATTGATTGTACTAAAACTCAATAGTGCTTCATCTCCGAAAGCTGCTGAATTTTTTTTATAGCTTCAGATTGCGTATCGCCAGGCATTCGACAGAATTTGCTGTTTACTTACGCTCCATTTGTTTGCTCATTGTGACACAAAACGAAAATTCATTGAGCAAGGAGACACCCACATTTTAATAGTGCCTAATGTAAGTAAGCTGAGCAGCAAATCTGAAATTATTCAGCATGACCACAGTAGTTTAAAGTCACATACCACCGAGTAACATCTTTCTGGCTTTTGAAAAATTGAAATATATACCCAAATACTCTCCTATCAGACCTTGCATGTGACTGTAATTAGATGTAGTATTGCTCTTGGGCCTTTTGAGTTTAATATAATTGTCTTTAATATGTATTTCCTTTTAAACTCTTCCATATGATTTTTTTTTATAATATTTGGCATCAGAGATGACATATGCAAATGTATCTTGATGTAATCCTAAGTGTGAAATAACATGGAATCATACTTACGTATACAAAAAGCATACAATAACCCCAATTCCAGCATCCACTAGGAAAATGGTTCCCGGATATGTGTCAAGAGTTTTGTTATATATAACGTTAAAAAGTGGTTTTCCTAGTAGAGGAATGATTGTTTCGCCAAAAGCAATGATGGAAAAAACTGCACCTAGTTCATCAGTTGCTACAAGTTTAGACAGAGCTCCTCTTGAAGATGTAAACACTACACTTGATCCAGATGAAACAACAAGAGCTGAAAAATTAGGTATGTATATTAATGCAGAAATTATGCCTGTATTAGATATGTGCATAAAAATAGTATATATGCCCTTAAGAGCCAAATATCTTTTATGAAATATTTAAAAAGACTTCATTACAAAAAATAGTTACAAATGGTACCTGTTTTAGAAATCAATCTATCACTTTTTAGCAGCAGTTCTCTTTATTGAATATGATGGACTTTCTCAAAATCACATGGAATACTATGAGAAAAATGAAGTAGAGCTGTAACTGATTGTTTTGGTTCCTGTTGGAAGCTAGAATATATTAGCTTACTACAGTATCTAGCTACGATTTTTTATGTACTTTATTATTGTATTCTTTAAAAAAAAAATTTCATTGCACTGGTAGTGAAAACGTAAATTTATTATGACGCTGGATGAGGACAAGAAATGATAAAGCTACCAGCAAATTTACGCTGGAAGATGCTGCTGGACAGCCTCCCACTTATGTTTGGTTTTTGCACTGCTTCCCCAAGAAGGTGGCACCTCTGATGCATTTCCTGCTATACTTGAGAGTAGGATTCACAGCATTTAGGATATATTGCCATGTTTGAAATGAGGTGAGCACAGAATGCTGTATCCTGGTGAGCCATCATGGTAGTCACAACGTTGGAAGAAGAATTTAAGTAACAGGGTGTGAATATATACAGTATGTAGTTAGGGTCGCCTCATCTTGCATGATGGTAAAAGAAGTCCTTCCCTTATATCTATTGGATATAGATATATTTCTGCCCCATCATGAGGAATATGCTATTTAGTCAGTTTTTATAATATACATTAATAAAAGAGCAAGACAGAAGTAGCTACAGCTTGGCAAAACAAAATTGTATCCACTTTGATAAATTCTTCGTACCTAAATACAATACCCATGAAGAAGGAGCAGTTCCTGTCAAGACTCCATAAAATATATGTGAAGCAGAACCTGCAAATCCTAAGATGGCATCTTCAATTTGATAATGGTAACTTAGTATAGGCAGAAGGATGCATGATGCTGAAAACAGAAAATATTTACTGTCATCTTTGCTAATACTTTGATCATTTTTTTTTAGCATAAAATATGTAACATGTTTTGCAGTATTATTCTACTTATACTTACAAATAAAGGATGCTGGAGAGGTCACAATGGACATCAATGTGTAGGAATAGTAATTCCACTGGAATTTTTTTCTGGTATATAAGAAAGTGAAGTTACTGGCCTCTGAAAATCAAGAAATTAATAAATTTCTGTATTTTTGTCATTCATCCCATCAAGATTCCCTTTCTGGTGAAGGCTTAGCCACTTCAGAATCGAATCAGTCTTTAGAATGAGACAGAACTAATAATTTCAACCACGATCTTATGTAGGTGGTCTGTTTTAACATCTCCCACACCACTGGATGGTCTTCTTATAATGATTTTGTGCATCATTATTGAAAGGACGTTCATAGCACTGTAAAAACCTGCATGGTGTCATCGTAAATAATAATTTTGTGAATAAATAAAATGGATTGACTGGAAGTGTGAAGTTCCGGTGAATTGTGCACATTATTCATATTGCCTAAATGAAGCTTACTGTAATAATTCTTGTGTTTTTCACGCCGATGCTTGGTATTAAATTTTACTTCTAAATAGTTCAGAGTAAGCATTACCACATGCTCCCTATTACTTCGTATATGTTTGAACCATATATACCCACCATTATATGTATTTTTACTTTCAAGTATTTTGGGGTGAATTTTGTTACCCTTTTCTCTCACTAAGAGATATTTCTTGTGTATATGAACCACATATAATGTACATTCCAATGAAAAGAATACCTCTAGAACCTCGGTGTCTTACTCACACAAAGGTTCCTTGCATTTTGCATCGTGACACAGGTCATATATTAAGCTGTTCAGGGAATAAGTCAGTGGCTATAAAAAAAATATTTATGAAAGGAAACGATAAGTTCACATAGATTCTGTTTCCTTTCTGGGAAGTCTAGAACCCCCTCCCACCCTTCTTAGATGTTGCGTATGTAATACTCTTGATGGAATCCATGGAGACAAACAGAAACAAAGGCACTTTGAAGAAGGGAAATAATTTTAGTTTTCAGAGTCTCTATGCGGCCCATTTAATTCATGGGAGTATAAGTTCAGCAAGAAATGTTATTTAGATTGGTAATGTTGACAGTAGGGACATTTTTCTGAACTATAATCGAGCAAAGGCAAGACCCTCCTCTTCTGTGGAGCTTGTAATATGAATCACTAACATGACGGTGTGACTGAAACTATTAGTAACATTTCTTTGAGAGTGACTCAGCTCTGGATTGGCCATGCTTTTAATAAAGAGAAAGGCTCTTGATGCACTACATGGACTTTTAAAATGAATACTTTTATTTCCCCAAACCATCTTTTTGTTTTTCAAATCACACTGTATCCCACTGAAGTTAGAAAGGTTTTCACAGCTAGATAGTACAAGGAGACAGTAGGACTGCATCGTTCTCTGCCCATCTATCAGCTGCTCAGTGGCAAAAACATAAATCAGTTGAAATATTGATAAAATGTGCATGTCAGCTTTGCCAACGGTATGTATTATAAATAGAGACTTGCTCCCTTTAATAGACTACTATGTACGCTACAAACAGAATTTTGTACTAAATATTAAAAATTTAGTTGGATCAGGACACAAGGATATTTATCTTTTAAAACATAAGAGACAGCAAAGTAATGTTCTAGAAGTAAGCTCCGGAGTTATTCAATAAGAAAAGAGAATCAAAGTATCTTGATGAAACTCGTATTAGTCTCACAATGATACTTTTTTTTTTTTTTTTTTATTAAATACAGGTATGCTACATTGACATTGCTTTACATGCTATTCTTGAAGTTTGATGAGAAGAACCAATGGTTTGGTGAATGTGAATGATTTCCTATATGTTATTAACTTTAATCTTATAACTCCCTAAATTTGGAAATCCTGACACGGCTTTGGTAGAGGCCTACATACGATCTCAAAATTATATCCTCTACCAATAATATATATAATTGATATTACATGCATAGGCATACATGCAAATATTCTGTAAGGGGGTTTGTGAACTGCTGATATTTGAATTATTACATAAACTCACCTCACCTTACATTAAAATTTCCTCATACAGAATAAATTTTCCAACATATATTCTACCTACATGTATTCTAACAAAATGAGCTCATTCTGTCCCTCACTCGTAGTTATAAGCATTGTTAGAAATTACTTAATTCTGTACTCCTCTATCTTGAAGCTCAGATTTCTCCAGCAAATGGTGGCTCTTCAACAGGAGTGTCTCGTAGCATCCCATTACATACACCTTCAGATATCACGGTAGCAATTGTATTTTATAAATCTCAACTATGACCAATTTCACACATCCCAAACATGAGTGCCTTGTAGCATCTCACGAGAACAATTACTCATTACTAAATGCATAAGCACCATCAATGATCATGGTAGCAAATGTATTTCATAAATCTCAACTACAATCGATTTCAGGATCCTAAACATGAGTGTCTCATAGCATCTCACGAGAACAACTAACTTTTTGTAATAAAGTCTCACAAAACTCCCCTTGTCTGTCAGTGGAAACAATTACATATAACAGTTCTTTGTTCACACAGGCGAGGGAACGTGTTATCCCTAGGGGGTGACATATTTGTGGTTAAACTTTGGAGTCTCAAATTTCCCTCTCTTTTCTACAATCAGTCCTTAGAATGGACTACACATTATACAAACGAATATACAGTAATCCCTCGCTATATCGCGATTCACCTTCTGCGAATTCAGTGCATCCCAGGGTTTTTATGGCGAGCATATATATTTTATTTAAACATGTAACTCACAGTATTGCACCATATAAAATATGATACTGGTATCGGCGTCTTGGAAAACGCAAAGGGTCGCACCTACATGAGATGGTACATATTAAAATTTCCAGTATTTTAATTTTTTTATTGATAAAAAAAAATATTTCCTAGCCTAAGAATAATAAAACAGTAAAAAATAGTAAAAAACATAAATTTAAACATATAACTCACAGTATTGCAGCATATAAAATACGATACCGGTATCATCATCTTGGTAAACACAAAGGGTCGCACCTATGTGAGATAGTACACGGAATGCTATTGGCTGATGGGTGGGAGACGACGAATCAAAGAATTGTGTTCTGTATACTGTGGTCTGATTGGCTTTTTAATTGAAGCTTGATTCTCCCAGCATCTTCCATTGTCTAGCCTCACCCATTCAGTTACTCACGTGTGCGCTGTTCGCATTGTGCCTTTTTGTGTTTTTTGTGAAACTTTTGTTTGTGTATTCCAACCCCTGCAATGCCGCCCAAGTGTCCTTCATCTTCTAAGGGTTCGGGTAGTAAGCCTTAGTGGCAAAGGAAGATGTTGACCATAGCAGATAAGGTAAAACTGTTAGATATGCTGTTATTAATAAAGTAAAGGGTGAGTTGTTAACAGTACAGGGAGGGTTTATACAGTAAAGGTACAAATAAATGTAAAATACCTGTAATAAATATGGTGCTGCTACTTCGCTGATTTGCACCTATCACGGGTGGTCCCGGAACCGAACTCCCGCAATAAACGAGGGATTACTGTATATGTAAATTTGACGTAAATTAATAGGTATACATACTATGTCCGTAAATATACATACATGCACTTAAGCTACAATAAACGAAAATAGCATGCAAAACAACACTTACGTATGTACGTAGAAATAAACTGTCTTGAAATATATTCAAGACAGTGAAAGTCGAATTCTGGCATTATAGTTTTAAGATAGGAAAATATAATTATCTATTAAATGATAGGTGTCTGAAGCACTACACTCACCAAATGATATCATGTATATCCATATGCAGCATATGTGACCAATTATATGAGCCCTTTGATAGTCTTCTCGTTTCTTGATTACTACCCTTGTGGATGCCCTTATACCTGAAAAGCTCATTTTCTTCTCGGCTGATGATCTTGCAATATCTCTGTCATTTTTGTTAGTTGAACCACCCTTTAGTCTCAATAATCCATAAACTACGGAAAGTAGAGATGTAAGGAATTCAATTCCAAAAACAAGTATATATCCACCATGTGAATAAAGTATAGTACCCAGACCATGTCCAATTGGTGATGCTGCAAACATCATTACCCCAGCTACTGATAGCCGTGTTGTCCTTGCTCTCTTGCTGGAATCATCTCCAATGAATGCATATGTTGCCATGTAAATTGTCATCGTGCCCCCGCATAACCCATACGGTATATAGGAAAGAACAATAAAGAATGGCTTTAGTGACCAGAAGTATGCATTGATAAGCAATCCAAGAGCTTTTAAAGATGATCCAACCAACGGAGTTATAACAGGTAGCTTTCTGCCATGGACATCACTCCATGTGCCCAAAAATAAAACTATGAGCATAGCCAGAGCATATTCTACCCATGTACTGTAAAGTTGATAGGTGTTACTCAGTTTCTGAACTTCATCTTGTTGAGCAGTGTAATTCCCTGAATCAAGATGTACACAAATCTCATTGCTGTAATTCAACTGAATTTTACACGTCTTGTCTATGATCATGTTTGTATAGAAAATACCATCAATAGCATAGGAAAGGGAATGGAAGAAGAGAATTGGTTCAACGGTGATATTATCCAAGAAATATCTCACTTTCTGAAGCCATGATGTAGAACAATGTCTGTCGTCATCACAGGTACAAAAAGTTTTATCGCATTTCCCAGACCTCCCCAGCAAAGGAGTCTTTTCTTCAGGTTCTTCTCTCATCATCTCTAACGGTCTTGAAGTACACAACTACTCTTGAAATAAAGTTTTTTTTTTTTTCATTCACATGTAATGTTTCATGTTATTTTTTTCTCTAAAGTATATGTAAAATTTAGTTTTCTTTCTTATGTACTCATTGCTATTAATTTTTTTTTTTATATTCTTAAATGTCTACCTTTAATATTTAACTCTTATTACTGCATTACATTAAAAGACCTTGACCATAAATATTCTGACTTGGTATTTATCCTTTTATGACTAATACATATGAAGAGGAACACGTTTTTGAGACTCGATGAGTCATTTTAAGGCAAGTGCATTTCAAATGTTGTTGTTTCATAGAATTGCAATGGTACTAAATTATTGGTCATATTTTCATTTTACACGAGTCATAACATAATATCACTATCTGCAGTAATATGGTTAGAGTTTTGTTAACTTTAGAATTCGTTAAGCTCCTGAGTATTTGCTCTGAGAAAATGTCATTTGTGAAGATTATATATACTGTATATATATACTATACCTCCAGAGGTACCACTGGTGAGACTGTTTAACCTTCGTAGAATTTTACCTTTTGAGGGAGCAGTATTGATGCCAACACAAATATACCACAACTATGTTTTATCTAAACAAAAATTATCTTAACCACATTCCTATTATAGTTTTTTATATATATATATATATATATATATATATATATATTATTTATAGAACATATCGACTCGGAGCAAATTCACTGCTCACTGACTATTGAATACTGGTATTTAATGCTTTAAGTTTGCATGATTTTATAGATAATACGGTTTTCCATAACTGAATCTGAATTGTATTATTCTTAATGGTTAGGTTCTAAATTTTATTCTGGGAATTTTCAGCTTTAATAGATATTTAATACCGTTTATTTATCCCTCTTTCTTTGTTTCATTTAAAATAAATGACTTCTTAATATTAACTGTTTTCACATCTACTTGATGTGTAATGTAGATAATGTAATTTAATGTGGAATCAAGAGAGCATGATCTCCGTCTTGACATTCACTACAAATTTTATATGAATCCGCCTGAGATGTTGAACAAGAGACCAACAGGAATGAGGCAGATGCTGAGCCTATATAATTTGAAGGTGCAATTGCAAAGTGTTTTACACGTTCTGCTCTTCAGAGAACAAAAAAATTATTCCAATAGCTTAATAAAAAAAAATTGCTGTAACAGTGAAGTGATAAAGCTACACGAATCCTATCGGGATGTCATACTGTATTTATCAATACCGACACATTCTAAATGATAAACAAAGGAAAGTTTAAATACCAAAACAATACCCGATTCTTAAATATCGTTTTAGGAGATAAACACATCAGAGCAGAATTATATAATATCCCGCCCCTTTCTGTTGAGGACTTCAGATAATGTCTACTGTAGAGATAACATATAATAACGTGCTGTATTAGTAAACTCCTCATTGCATCATACATTTACTTGACATTCAGACTTCTTACTTTGCATATGACCATTTATCTCTGAATGCGTACTCTTCCGGATTAATTAAATTCTTTTCCTACTATATATTATCCTTAATGCGTAATGTAATTTTCCTGCTGTGACCTTCATAAATTATCTACTGAACAATAGTTAGGTTATCATATTCGTAGATAGGAAGTGCAGTGATAAATACATTTAATTCATGTAGGAATAATAGTAATACTATTCTATCTGCAAAAGGAAATTAATAAGTTTTTTTATAAGATGTTGAATTTCAGGATTTCATATTATATGGCTGTACTTTGCGAATATAATAAACTTGTCATTATGTAAATGCTGGTTCAAAAAATTATGTTAAAGACTTGACAATCTGTTTTTGTGCTACTTAGCAATTATTTACTCATATATATATTTTACAAGTACAAAAGTTTACTTCTTGACTTTCCATCTGTTAATTTATTCCTTCTTGGTATCATCTTGTATGCTTATGACAGCATATCCTAGTTTTCCTTCGTGATATATTTTTTATCAAAGTATTCTACTTATTTTTTTTTTCTTCATATAAGGCTTTGTGTGTGTGATTACCTAATTTTGTTTACGGGAAAGAGCCCAAAGCTCGTATCTTCCCGTCTCCTCATCGGTTCCATTTTATACTTAGTGATACTTATCATACCTGCCCTTAAAACTATGGATTGAGATAGCATTAACTACCTCCTCGCTTAGCCAATTCCAATTATCAACTACTCTTACACTGAAAAAGTATTTTCTTACATCCTGCAAAGAAGTTTTCTTACTAAGCTTCAAACTATGACCTCTAGTTCTAGAGCCACCCATATCAAAATATTGATCCCTATCCACTCTATCATAACCATGAAGGAATTTAAAGACTGTCACCATACCCCCCCCCCTCACTCTTCTAGCTTCGAGTGATGGTAAGTCTAATTCCCTCAGCCTCTCATCATAAATGAGATTGTGTATTTCTGGCACCAGTTTCGTGGCATGTCTTTGAACTTTTTCAAGCTTAGCTATGTGCTTTTTCAAGTGCGGATTCCAAAAGGGGGCTGCATATTCGAGTTTTGGCCTCACATAGGTTACATAAATATTTCTGAACATTTCCTTGTCCATGTGCCTGTAGGCTACCCTTACATTTGATAAGAATGCATATGCTGCCCTTACTATGCCATTTATATGTATTTCTGGAGACAAATCGGCCAGTATGTTTACTCCTAGATCTCTCTCATTTTCTGTCTCTTGAAGTTGTACTCCAGCCACCGAGTAGTCAAGCTTGGGCCTTCTTGCACTTGTACCCATTCTCATTACCTTACATTTTGAAGTATTGAATTTCATTAGCCACTTTTCTGACCACTCATGCAGATTATTTAGATCCTCCTGAAGTTCTCTACCATTGTTCTCGTTTTTTAATTTCTTCACAATCTTTGCATCATCTGCAAACATATTCATGAATGAATTTACAGACTCTGGTAGGTCATTTACATATACAAGGAACAACTGTGGCCCTAGAACTGAACCCTGTGGAACTCCACTACTAACTCTTCTCCATTCAGACACTGAGTGTCTTACTCTATCCCTCTGTTCCCTTCCTTCTAAGTAAGTTTTTATCCATTCCAAAACATTTCCACCTATTCTAGCCATTGATTGCAGCTTCCTAATAAGTCTCCCTTGTGGAAGTGTCAAACGCTTTCTGGAAGTCTAGGAATATGCAATCTGCCCAGCCCTCTCTTTCCTGTAAGATTTGGCTTACCTCATCATAAAATTCTAATAAGTTTGTTACTGTTGATCTACCTTCTCTGAAGCCATGTTGCCTCACTGACAAAAAGTTGAAGGATTCCAAGTGAAGAGAGATACGTTTCCTTGGTAGTTTCTCCATAAGCAATGTGAGAGAGAGAGAGAGAGAGAGAGAGAGAGAGAGAGAGAGAGAGAATCATTGAACATTATTCTTAAAATGAAAATCTGGTAATTTTAATTGAAAGAACTGGAATAAACTTGACACATGGAAATTACCACTAACACTGAATATAAGGTTTTTATATTGCAAATATATCAATTGTAATGAATTAGAACTGTTCTTCTTAATATTTATTGTATCAGTTCAAGAAAAGTGTAAACAGCTGTAGGAATTGTGTCGTGTTCTCGTAAGAAAAACTAGTTCCAGCACAGAAAAGTTTTATACAAATGTCACAATTTTTTATGATAATGGTTTTTACATGTTAGTGCCACTATTTGAAAGGAAGATGTATTATTTTATGTATGCTTTGGTTAGTAAATGATAAGAGTTGTGTACTTAGTGTGTTGTATTTCTTGATATTCTGCTTAAAAGGAAATATGTGCTAAATTTCCATGCGTCAAAGTGGATGATGGTCAAGTAGTTGCTAGAGCATTAATGGATTATGTAGTTGAGTAGAAGAGTATCTGTGAATGTGAGGAGTTGAAAAAGGTGAAATTCTTGAACATTATCTGGTGGAAGGAATATAGAGACGATGAAAAGTGGAAAAAGAGAAGAGAGATGTGCGAATAGTAAGTGAGCTGACTGAGAGAAAATGTGGAGTATTGGGCAGGTCTAAATATTGTCCGAAATGTAGTTAAAAGGTGGAGGGGGGTGAAATAAGAACAGTAAGGGGTAATGTTGAAGTTAGAGAAAGTAGTATATTGGGGATATGACGAATGGGTTTATGCAGAAGGAGCTACTGAATGGTGGTGTGGAGTTTACTGCAGCAGTAGCAGAAAAGCATGTAATTGAGGTATAATTCCAGAGGAACTGAGAAGGCTGCAGATAGGTTAACCAAGTACTTGGTGAGAAAGGCAGTTGCTAGTGGACAAGAGGAAGGTGAGAGTTGGATGGGTTCTGTATTTCAAGCTGCTGGTGAATAATCTTACGATTACAAAAGAGGAGGTACAAGTGGCATTAAACGTTAAGATGGTAAGGCACCCGGATTAGAGGGATATCAAGGAATTGCCTATCAAAAGGTGGAGAAGCAATGTGTCTCAAGGAAGGAATGGTCCTCCTCACCCAACAACAGGGCTGCAACTCCTCTTCCTTATCCAGATATCCTACCAAACACACTCACAAACTTTACCTTATCTTGCTGTTTCAACTTTATAAATAATATGCTAACACCGAATTCTTTCCTCTCACAAACATTTTACTGATCACCTCCCTTTACTCTAATTCATTCCACAACCTCATTCTCAAAGACCCATTTACTAGGATTCTTTTGAGTTTTCTTACCAGGACCCAATCTCAAGTGTCTTGAATCTTAGCAAGAGGAAGTTTACGATACACAGGAAGGGAACACGGATGTGGTCTTCTTGTCCCCTCTCTTAAGGAGGGAAGGAAGAATGACAAGAATGCGAAAAAGAAAATAATAATAAATTATAAAACATGTATAGTCTTAAAGGAAGATCACTTAAAGCAAATAGTATAACGTCCCTATGCAAAGGATTTCAACTTTTTCCAATTTGAAGTCACTCATTTAAGTATTAATCATAAGAGTACAGTATTTCAATGGGCTTACTTGTATTTCAACAGCACTTACAACAACTTCGGTACTGATATGGTGAGAACATTAAAGAGCCTGGTTAACTAAAACTGTGATGGCTTCATTATCAAAAGA
Organism: Halocaridina rubra; assembly: GCA_037179515.1. Taxonomy (NCBI): domain Eukaryota; kingdom Metazoa; phylum Arthropoda; class Malacostraca; order Decapoda; family Atyidae; genus Halocaridina; species Halocaridina rubra. The sequence goes on along the minus strand of JAXCGZ010014301.1, from coordinate 10,208 downwards.
ACCCATTACCTATTATTCCAAAAGCATGAAAAGTAAAAACAAAGCAGTGAACATGTAATAAAGCTGTATATTTTTTCATGAAATTCTTTGCACTATGAAACTGCTGCAAAGATCATTTACATCAATATTGCATCTGAGGTCAGTGCTAGAATGAAAAGCTCCTATTAGACTGGCTGTATTTGCAAATCAAATGAGGACTTTTTTTTTAATTCAATAGTTCCATCTGATTCACAATGAGAGGCATCATACATTTACATGATTTACTACAAAATATGAGAAAAAATCACACGTATAAAACTCCTTTACAACAGTTACTTTATATGAGTTTATTATATGACAAAAATCATGTCCCTTAACTTTACATAACTTTCATTTTTTTATAGTTTTCCCGAACAAGGTACTGTATTATATTTATTTTTATGAAGGAGGATAATTCATAAATATACAGATTTCATACAAAAAATACCTCCGAAAAAAATCTATGTTAGTGATAATACAATTTGTAAAATGAGAATCTTATGCGTATTCAGTACTTATCACTTGCATTTAACAATCTATTACATATCTGGTAGTTTTTTCAATGTTATATCATTATGGGTAATCTATTACACATCTGGTAGTTTTTTCACTGTTATATTATTATGGGTACAGTATTTGCAAATGGTAAGCAATTTAGTTATATGGGTTACAATAAAGTGCATGCATTATTGGTATCTTCTTTCAACTGCATTGTTGAATATGTTTGCTTTTAAAGTAACCTTATTTTGCATTAAAATAAACTCTCATGATGAAAAATGTATAGTTTATTCAGGTACACACAACATAGGGAATGTCAAGTTTACACTTAGATCCAAAGAAGGTTGAAAATACCTAACTCTGGAACAGTAACTCATAATAGTAAGGAAGGAAAAACCTAATACTGTACTACTACAATAAGTCAGGGTTGTAATGTACATATTTATACAAAAGTTTTATTAAGCAAAACTGATTGAAGTGCTAATTAAAATAGCTGTCACCTGCAGAAACACATTAAATTTCTATATACAAACAATTCACAATGCCCTTCTAAAACAAAAAATCGTACAATTAAAAAAAAAAAAAAAAATCTGTACAAGTGAATATCAGCAGTAATATTCTGTGATGGAGCTTTAGAAAGAACATTCCTATTTTGACGTAACATTTATTCTTAAGCTATGAAGATTCAGAATTATATTTATTTTGTGGAAAAAGGAAGAGAAACAAAAATAAGAGAAAATTAATTGCAAGATTCTTATATTCTGAAATTATTCATTTGAAATCTATCACTTTGGTTTATCATTGACATTGGCATGTGATGGGGATTACTGCGTACCATGTCCATTCCCATATTTCCACTATTCCCTCTGCCACCTCCCATGCTTGTGCCACTGCCACTACCCCATCTGCAAACAAAACAAAATTCTCAATAATATGAATGGCACAAAAGAAACTCACTGAAATTTGTGTGTATATTTCAACACTAATTCTCCATGCTTTCTTAAGGAGCGTATATGCAAGGTAACAAAACTGATAAAATTAGACTGAGGCCTTATATGATGCGATACCTTATAAATTCCTGGATTTTCCAATCGCATTTCCATCTGTCCCTGGCAGCTGCCTCTGCTCCTCTTCTAGTGCCTAAGATTAGTGTGAATTGACAAGACCTACCTTCTGGATCCACATACTAATGATATCAGTGCCTCCTCCTGTCCCCCTGCAATGGTGTGTGGCAGGCTCTTTCTCTATTATCTAAATCCACTTTCATTTCTATTAAAAATATCGAAGTATACAGATTCTCAGAGGATAAGTATTTATTTCCTTTTAAGGTATTATTAAGGGTTGATCAGCACTATCAAATGACTTTGTTTGCTAGTTGATCAGCACACTATCAAATGACTTTGTTTGCTAGTTGATCAGCACTATCAAATGACTTTGTTTGCTAGTTGATCAGCACACTATCAAATGACTTTGTTTGCTAGTTGATCAGCACTATCAAATGACTTTGTTTGCTAGTTGATCAGCACTATCAAATGACTTTGTTTGCTAGTTGATCAGCACTATCAAATGACTTTGTTTGCTAGTTCGTTTTTACTTTGAGACACTTATTCATCATTATGCTTCATGTCCCCACTATCTTAGTAACTATACAATATCTGATTCTCAAGCTGTTTATATGGTCTTTAATCCTAGTGCCGAGAAGAACATACTCCTTGCTCTACCATTAACCTTCTATTTTATATTTTCAAATATTTTGCTTGACTGTTTGGGAAACTAAATACCATTCTACCATTACCTTCTATTTTATATTTTCATATATTTATCTTGACTGTTTGGGAAACTAAACAATATGTGCATAAATATTTCTCTTCGAAGGACCATATTCTAGGAAATTACTTAAAGAGCCAGCCACTGATGCTATTGCAGAGGTATAGGGGGTGAGAGGCACAGACATTACCCAGAATATGGATTCTGAATGTAAGGTCAACATAAAGTTACACTAAAATGAGGTATAACAAGAATAGCGAAGTCAGCTGCCTAAGACTGACAACTACAAAATTGGTGGGGCAAAAACATCATAGAACATATTAGGCCTCAATCTAACATGAGCACATCATGGTTTGGATTTTTTTATGTGACACCGGGACAGGCAAGAAAATTGCCCTCATCAACAGGAGCCCGGGAACAAAGAAAACATTAAGACGAAGAAAAAGTAAAATGCTAAGGACAAGACAGAGATGAGGTAATGATACACAATAGGAAAAGGAAAGGCTGAAAGAACAGTCGACGTACTGAGGACCTAGAGATATGGCAAGATAAGGCACTAAGATGATGATAGATCCTATTTTTTTGAAGGAAGATAGGTTATAAGAATTAGGAATGACAGAAGGAGGAAGAGTTCCCGAGTCTGAAGGTAGATGGGAAGCAGCATTCGCTGCACCAACCAATCCGCAAGCTACAAATCTCCACACAATCCCTGTGAGACGAAGCTACTTAAGAATGCACTTTGCATAGCAGTAGTCTTGGCTTATTGTAATATTAATATGCACGTACATTTCAGAGTGGGTTTCTATTCAGCCATCAGTTTTATCCAACAGTAAATTTTTTTATATCTAAATATTTAACGCAAGTAAAATAGAGAGGAAAGAAAACATTATATACCCAATTTTTTCCCAGTAAGATGGCATAACATGTATCCAGTAAAGTGACCACAATTTAAAAAAAGGGAGGCATACACTCAACCCCACATAATCTCAACAGAAAACTAGTTAATGATAAGGTACCTCAACATACCTTCAGGATCTTTCATAAAATGCTTCATGAAACAACCAATTTACCATGGATATAAATTTACAATTCTTTAGAGACGAGCAATTCTAATTACTGCTTTCATGGTAGAATACGTATGTGGATATCCTAACATGAATCAAGAAACTACCAACAAACTATGGAAACATGAATGGCACTATGTAATTGAGAAAAGCCATTCACACTTCTGCTTTCATAGTATAACTGTATGTATGCATCAAGCCTGCAACCAATTAGAGAATGTGGTCATCAACCATTACCATATACGGTATGGCAGTTAGAATTACTTATTCCAGTTTAGACTTAAACAGGATGTAACAAAGGTGAATAATGGAAAATATGCATATATGTCAAAAAGAAAGTATACTGCACAAAAAACTGGCATCTCCTCAAAACTGACTAAATGAAGTAGGGGAGGGAAGGGCTTGCAATCCTTTCCATGGATTATTCAGACACAAAACACCTAACTACAGAGAGTATGTTGTATAGGGTATCTTAAAAAGTCCTGCTTTCATTTTTCTGTTCAGCAGTAGCCACCTTGCCGGTTACAACATGATGCAAGTTAAAACAAACTGATATGGCAAATTATCATTTAAGAAATTAGCTGTATGCTAAATTACTAACATCAGACCATATATGTCAAAGTACTGTCATGTAAAAATAGAACTTAATTCAGTGCAAAATCATCATTGTAGGCTTTTTTTTTTTAAAGTTTAGGTACTAAATATAATGAAAATAAAGGGCATCACAAGCACTTATTTTCTGAACTAATCCGGCAATATTTTTACATCACATACAAACTGTGACTAAAAACTTAACAACACAAGTTTTGTTAATATAGCCAATTTCTATTTGCATTGATTTACTGTATAAGATATTCAACCTCTACCTTATTAATGCATTGTTCAAATCCTAATGGTAGAGGTATATATTTAGAAAAGAAGTTCCGAATGATCTCTCATATAATTACTGAAAGGGTTTAAGGCTTCAACATAAAAATTTACTGAAATTACTTTTCATTTAATACAAAAATCATAATAAAGGTGAGATTTTTCAACACAGTTTAAAAAAAAAAAGGTTTGGATACACTTCTCATACAAAAAACACTAGTCAAATCAAATTCTTCAACACATGTCAAGAAAAACAGATTTAGTACAGTACCTAAATATGATATGAACTTAAAACAATACAAACCTATCATTATTAGCCAAAGAACTAGAAGGTCTCCAACCCTGTGAGCCCCCTCCACCTCGGCCGGAAGGTCCAGAGGCAGTTACACTACTACCCATCATCGAGGAATTGCCACCATAACCTCCTTTACCTTCGTTCATATTGTTCATCCTCCAAGCATCGTTACCACTGCCACTACTGCTCATACTACTGCCTCCATATCTAAAGAAAAGAAAAATATATAATGTTACTGTGTGACGGATGGGTTTTATCCAAGTGAGAAGTTTAACATAGAGCTTTCTTTCCTTTCTTTCTCCTAGAGCATGTGAAAAGATCTGAAAAACTGGGTGAAGCAAAAGGGGGTTCTGGTAGGAAAGTTCACATAAACACCCTGGTAACTGTCTCTGAATGTGAGCAGTTGTGGAGCCACCAAAAGGATAAGAGAAGAAATTGAGGAAAAGTTTATTGTAGGAAAGATGGCTGTTTACAATTAGTGGAACAAAGTTGAGAGGGAAAGGTCCTCTGCTAAATGGGTGTATGCACTGACTTGACCACAAGCCTTACATGAAAACTGCAGTCATTTTATATTCATAGAAAATTACAATAATTTAATATTCTTGGTACATACACACACACATGCTTCATTCTCCCAAGTAAGGGGGCGGCTGATCCAAGAAACGCATATTTACCACAATCCACACACACACCTCAACCACTCCTCTCAGTTCCTTGGGGATAAAGATGTCTGGACCAGTAATCCCTGCATGTTATATGAGCCAAATACATGGGAAAGGGAAATGGCGAGCTGCCAAATATGTATATATGTGTGCATGCACACATGTATACATACATCCTGTAAGTATATTTTCTAATTATGACAGTACACAGATACTGTATCAGTGTAGTACTGAGATTATATTTCCTCATCAAATTTACAAGGGGCTCTAAAAGACTCAAAAGGCTAACTTGCCTGTCTCTCCCTCTATCTCTGGAGGCTGGGGGTGGAGGAGCACCTCTGTGTTCTCTATCATCTCTGCCACCTGATCTATCAACACCACGTCTATCATCACGTTCTCGCATGTCTCTCCTGTCATCATAACGTCCACCACCTCCTGCAGAACTTCCTACTCCTCTCATGTCATCACGTCCGCCCCCACCACCATGACCACTTCTATCAAAGCGCCCCGAGTCACTTCCTCCTCTATCATAAGCTCTTTCCTCATATCTAGAAAAATTTATGGTGATGGAACTATAAAAATATTTATAATTAACATTATAAAAAATTCTTTATTACCTTCTCCATGGTAACAATGGTGATCATGTTACATATCAAAATATTGTCACACTAAATTTGAAAAGAATAATATTGAATACAGTAACATTAAAAATAAATCTAAGTAATATCTAATGGATAAGAATTGGAACAATAGCAAACTCGAAATTCTAAGAAGACCATTTTTCTTTTTTGTATTTCAGAATTGCTAGATATGAGCTGCTTTAGAGTTCCCTTGCAAAAAGGAAAATCAGAATTTTGAAATAGAAATTATATTTTGAATATTTTCCTAACGGACTAATTTGATTTTTCTGATTACAATATAATATTCAAGGACATGGGTCAGTGAGATAAGGTAAAAGGTATATTGTGCAACCATATTATCATGATTATTCCAAACTGTGCATATAAAGAAAAAGGTATCGTGAACAAAAAATGAAAATTTAAAAATTTTACCTTCTCTGTGACCCTTGAACTTCAAGACGCCCACGATTATCTGGGGCAGGCCGCTTGCGATCATCAAAGAACTCTCCACGGCGATCTCTTTCATCTGTAGGTCGTTTGAGAGATGTGCGACGGGACTCCTCATACCTTAAATAAGAGTAAGTCTAATTTATTTATATATCAACACAATTCCAATATTGCAATAAATTGGCACTACAATACGCCCCCCCCCTTACAATTGGGTATGAGGCTATGTATATAGATACAAAGCATGTATAAAGTAATTCTGAAAACCTTGATCAGCATACTACTTTTCAAAAAAATTTCCAAGGCTGGTACAAAATAAATGAACCAGCACAATAATTGAGATAGGAAGCCCAACTTGGAGGAACGTGTGTAAACTAACCTAATTTGCTGACGTCTTAAATCCTCACGTTCTCTTTCAAGTTTTTCCCTCTCCATTCTCTGGTGTTCACGTTCCATTCGCAAAAGCTCCTGTTTTTGTCTTTCAATCTTTTCTCGTTCTTTCATTAGTTTTTCTCTCTCCCTGCATTAAAAAAAATCAATCTTTGTACATTAAAAAAAAAAATTATAGTAAATTTACAGTGAGATAGGGGAAAAATATCATTCTAAAAATCAAGTAAAAAACTTGAATAAATTAATGGCATTACAATAAAAGCCCAATATCTTTTTTTTTTTTTTTTACAAAATACCTCAGTAACAATTAGATTAAGTATATACAGCACTGTACTAGTATTATGACAGTGAAAAGTAAACATCTGCTCCATGGAAATATTAAGAATTTTGTAAAAGCACTATCACAACAACATAGAATATATCTATTACCCTTTACATTAAGTAAATAAGTTTCTTTACCTTAAAGCAGCGTTTATCATACAGTAAAGCAATTACTTAGTAAAAAACAGAGAAATATTACCTTTGTAATCTTTCAGCCTCCATACGCTGACGCCTTTCTATATCTTTCTGTCGATCTTCGTGTTCTCGTCTTCTCCTCTCTTCTTCTCTCATGACCCTTTCTCTAGCACGCATTCGTTGACGCTCACGTTCCTCAACAATCTGTAAATGCCATGCAATGTGGTGTGTATTAATTATCTGAAGTTCTCACTGCCAGTTTGATATTCTTGAAAACATTACCAGTCCAGAGGCACTCAATTTTTAAGAAATATATCATATTTCATTTAAATTTTGTTTCCTTCTACATTTGGGATTTTAGCCCAGAAGTTTTGCGCAAATACAGTTCAAGACAATAAAAAAAAACAAATAATGCTCATCCAAACAAATAAAGTCATACCATCTTAAAATAACATGCAAAGAATGGGGGATTTGTATATGTGCAAAATTTAAGACATGTCATCGAGTTACAAAACATTCCTATCATATATGAGCCACAATAATAGCATTGGCAACAAAGTAAGTATGCTAAAAAAATTATAAGCTAAAGATAATCTTTTATGAAAATATTAGACTATTGTTAGTTTTGCTGTTACATCTTTACCTGACTAAACTCCCAGCCACTTCACTTTGACATCTGAATTCCCTTGGAAAATATACTTCCATTTAAAAATTACTCAGCATCAACTTATTTCACAGTGGAAAAATTCAAGCAAACATATACAGCATAACATAAAGAGTTTATCTGTGGTAGCTACATGCAGTTTCTAAAAACGAATATTCTAAGTGCTATCAACACTTCATGAGCGATAAAAAAAAAAAAAATCTGCAAAGAAAAACTCAGTAGCTAAAAAAAAATTACATATCAGAGATAAAACTGTTGGGGGGATCAGCAGCAGCTATCGGACTTAATGGCAGAAGACCCTTGCCCATTTACCCTGTGGATGACCCCAGCAGGTTGGTAGAGGGAATCATGGCAGCCCTTTAACCCCAAGGAGGTATAAGGAGTGATCAAGGTATATTACCACTTGGTGAACATACTTTGACTCGGACAACATCTTAGAAGGGGGATTGCAACTACAGTGCTGTATATGTAGAAATAGGCCCTAGATCAGATGTGGCCAAACAGTCGATCGCAGCCACTTGTTTGGTCGATTGCCATTCCCCCACAGTAAGACTTAGCTGCAGCTGGCCAAAATTTAGTTTGAACTGATTTTTTTTCTCAATTTAGTTTGAAATGATTAATCATTTTTTTATATAAGTGAGACAACTGCACTCATGTTTTATAGTACTATGCTATTTGAAAGTTTTTCCCCACTTGACATAATATTATGTGATTAGGTAGTATGGTAGATCGTAAAAGAATTTCAGTCTTTAGAGTAGATCTTGGAATCCAAAAGTCTGGCCACCCCTGCCCTAGATCAAAATGTACACTCACTGAAACTAACTTCGTATTCAACTAATTTAAGTGAATAGTCAATTAAAAATTAGGATATTTTATCGTCAATTTCGTTGCCTCGACTAAAATTACCCTAAAAAAGCTATAATAATCTTCCATCAAGAATTGTTATTACCTCTCACGAGCTTGGAGGCTACTAGTTCAATTGTAATCCAAAAGAAAAAAAAAGGAAATAAACAAATAAATAAAAGGGTTAAATTAAGAATGAGTTGAAAAATAACAGGAGGATTTACTATAAAGATGTAACTGTCCTGACTTCAAAAGCAGCTCTATCTTTTATCAACCAAAAGTTTACTTTTCAAATGTCTTGGTAATCCCAAGGGAAAATTATCACACAAACAAATGAACAAACAAAATGTCACACAATTCAATAAATCATTATGATAGGAGTAACTGGCAAGAAAACAATAAACATTCTTAAGAGTATGATGGCATCTATCTTTCAAGATTAAATAAGACGATAACTTTTCTTACTTATCACTAACTTCACTATTACATGGGTAATGTACAAAAATTCATGAAATTGACATTTATAATTGCAAAACTAATTTAGTGCTAAACAATTTAAAAAAAATTCAAATCAATATTTTAAATATTAGTGGTGCAGAGGTGTGGAAAAAAAAAAAAAAAAAAAAAAAATATATATATATATATATATATATATATATATATATATATATATATATATATATATATATATATATATATATATGGCTATGCAAGGAAACTGAATGAAATTTTTGGATCCTTAACCTTTTTGAAGGTTATTTACTTAGCTTCAGAGGAATCTGAAGATCAGTAATACAGCAACCCCTCGCTATATCGCGGTTCACCTATCGCGGATTCAATGAATCACATTTTTTTTTCTGGGTATATGCAAAAATATAAAAAAATAAACATTTTCAGTATTTTCATTATTTTATTGAAAAAAAAAATCATTATTTTATTAAAAAAAAAATCATTATTTTATTGATAAAAAAAATGTATTTCCCAGCCTAAGAATAATAAAACAGTAAGAAATAGTAAAAAAAAAAAAAAAAAAAAAAAAATTTGAACATGTAACTTTGCACCACAGAAAGTACGATACTGGTATCAGCGTTTCGGAACACGCACAAGGGTCGCACCTACTTGAGCAACCATATATTAAAATTTTCCAATAGTTTCATTATTTTATTGATAAAAAACACGTATTTATTAGCCAAAGAATAATAAAACAGTAAAATATAGCAAAAACAAAATAACTCACAGTATTGCACATGTAAAAATACGATACCCGGTATCAGCGTTTTGGAAAAACGAAAAGGGTCCGCCTACGAGAGCTAGTATATATTGAAATTTTCATTATTTTATTGATAAAAAAAAATTATTTCCTAGCCTAAGAATAATACGATACTGGTATCAGTGTTTCGGAAAACGAAAAGGGTCGCACCTACGTGAGTTAGTACATATTGAAATTTTCATTATTTATGGATAAAACAAAAGTATTTCCTAGCCCAAGAGTAATAAAACAGTAAAAAATAGTAAAAAAAAGAAAAAAAAAAAAAAAAATTTAAACCTATACACTCACAGTACTGCACCATGTCAAATACTGTACGACAGCGTACACTGTATTTGCGTCTTGGAAAA
>JAXCGZ010014300.1:0-27556 GCA_037179515.1 Halocaridina rubra | reverse complement strand
TTCTCTCTTTCTTCGTCATAAGGTATCTTCCCTTTCTCTTTTCTATTGCCACTACTTCCATTGCTGCTCTGATGAGTTGGCAAGTTGCATCCCTCCCCCACTGCTGAGGTTGCGTAACACTCACCAAATGGCCTCATCTCACAGGTACTGTGTGGAGATTTGTGGCTCGCGGATTGGTCAGTACAGCGACTGCTTCTTTCCATCTACCTCCAGACTCTGTAACTCTCTTCCTCCTTCAGTCTTTCCTAATTCTTAAGACCTATAATCCCTCAAAAAGCAGATCTATCGTCATCTCAGGGCCTAGTCCTCCATATCTCTGGGTCCTCTGTACTTTGACTGTTTTTTTCCGTTTGTCGTTTTCCTATGTGTGACATTACCTCATCACTGCCTTGTCCTAGACCTTTTTCTTTTCCTTTGTCTCGGTGTTTTCTTGTGCCTGAGATTATATTGATGGGGGCAATATTTGCCTGTCACAGTGTTAAAAAAAAAAAAAAAAAAAATCAACATGATGGCCAACCTAACATGCTAAGTGTACCATACATAACTTAATAAGTATTATGGGATGATAATACTAGTAATAATAATAATAATAATAATAATAATAATACACAGATACATACTTAAGATATATGCATGTGAGTCTGTGTGTATCTAATACAGAACAATGCTGTGCTGCATTGTCTTACTTATGCTACGCTTATTCATAACATTTTTATTGTTATAATAATAATAATAATAATAATAATAATAATAATAATAATAATAATAATAAAAATCTGAGGGACTTTATTATCATTATCATTATTATTGGTATTATCACTATTATTAATATCATTATTAATTTTACCGTTATTATTATCATTATTATTAACAATCACAATGAAAACATTAGCCTAAGTACTTTTCAATTCTCTTTCTCTCTGCCACAACTGACAAATATTAAATCTGCAGCTCCAGATTTTATTCGTAACCGTAAAGTCCATTGAATCGGGGTCTGTTATATCGAGGGATGAGTGTAGAGTGAGAGTAATACACATGAATCTGAGGTATTCTGTAAGGTTACAAAGCAGAAGAGAGGCACTAGGATATATTTCATTGAGAAGGCATATTGTTCTGATCAGAAGGTTGTCTACTAATGAAAAAAAAAAATAAAATAAAAAAGATAATGCAAATTGTTCATCCTCTGCTTATCATCATCTCTTATCAGTACCCCAGAGGAAATAAATATGAGTGTGAGTTGTCCTTTCCTTCACTCCATATCCGTTTTAGTCCACTGAAAACATGTTGATAATATAAGTGAGATATTATACTTTCTCCCCCAACACCATGGATATATTTGTATGTATGTGAAAATATATGTATGCATGTATGTGTATATGTATGTATGTTTGAATATCAAAAGGAGATACTGAGAAAAAAAAATACTTACGTTCAGTCTGCTGGGTATCTAGATTTTGACGCTGACGGTTTGCAAGACTTGCTAAGAATGCACCTACTCCACTGGTGGCTCTTTTAGTTGCTGAAAAGAGAATTTATTATATTAATATAACACCTTAATAGATCATATATATATATATATATATATATATATATATATATATATATATATATATATATATATATATATATATATATATATATATATATATATATACATACAGTGTTCCCCCGGTTATTCGCGTTTCTTGGTTCGCGTTCTCACTGTATCGCGGGTTTTTTTTGGATAAATTATTATTTTATTTTATGGGTATATGCAAAAATATTAAAATATTAAAAAAAAAATTCTCAGTATTTTCATTTTTTTATTGAAAAAAATATATTTCATTATCTAATTGATAAAAAAAATGTATTTCTCAGCCTACGAATAATAAAACAGTAAAACTTAGTAAAAAACATAAATTTAGATAGATAGATAGATAGATACGTTTATTGACCACCTCTTTTGAAAAGTATAATCTTTACAAAAGGAATATTTGGTCCAAATTACAATGAATAAATACAATAGATTTTGTACAATCATCAAATAAGTAAATGAATTTTAAATTAATATACATTGTACTAATAACTGAATGATATACGTACGTACAGTATAACTCACAGTATTGCATCATGCGAAATAGTGTTCGATAGCGTACAATGTATTGGGGTAGCAGCTACGTGAGCTAGCATATATATTTATATTTCCAGTAGTTTCATGATTTTATTGATAAAAAAAAGTATTTCTTAGCCTAAGAATAATAAAACAGTAAGATATAGTAAACAGTATTGCACCACGTAAGATACGATACCGGTATCAGTGTTTCGGAAAACGCAAAGGCTCTCACCTACGTGACCTAGTGAATATTAAAATTTTCATTATTTTATTGATAAAACAAGTATTTCCTAGCCTAAGAATAATAAAACAGTAAAAAATAGTAAAAAAAAACATATATTTAGATATACGTATGTACAGTATAACTCACAGTATTGCATCATGCGATATATGTAGTGTCCGATAGCTACGTGAGCTAGCATATACATAAATTTAGATATACGTACGTACGTACAGTATAACTCACAGTATTGCATCATGCGAAATAGTGTCCGATAGCTACGTGAGCTAGCATATATATTTATATTTCCAGTAAGTTCATGATTTTATTGATAAAAAAACGTATTTCTTAGCCTAAGAATAATAAAACAGTAAAAAATAGTAAACAGTATTGCACCACGTAAAATACGATGCCGGTATCAGTGTTTCGGAAAACGCAAAGGCTCTCACCTACGTGACCTAGTGAATATTAAAATTTTCATTATTTTATTGATAAAACAAGTATTTCCTAGCCTAAGAATAATAAAACAGTAAAAAATAGTACAAAACATAAATTTAGATATACGTACGTACAGTATAACTCACAGTATTGCATCATGCAATATAAGTAGTGTCCGACAGCTACGTGAGCTAGCATATATATTTATATTTCCAGTAGCTCTCACCTACGTGAGATAGTTCATGTTTTTTTAACAGTGCAGGGAGGGTTTATAAGGTACGTAAACTTAAAAATAATTGTAAATGAGTATGTCATGTAATAACCACTTCATTCACCGTAATTTTATCCATCACTTTCATATAAAGTTACGTTGCATGCTGTTATTTACGAAGTAAAGGGTGGTTTGTTAATAGTACAGGGAGGGTTTATACAGTGTAAACGTAAAAATATATTAAAATATCTATGTACATATAGGTTGATCCTACTCCGCGGATTTCCTGGTTCGCGCCGGGTCCCAGAACCGAACTACCGCGGTATGGGGGAAACACTGTATATATATATATATATATATATATATATATATATATATATATATATATATATATATATATATATATATATATATATATATATATATATATATATATGAATTGTTTTTTACCCTGACCGGGACTCGAACCTAGGACATATAATTACTAAGTCAAGGCGCTACCACTACACCACAGAAGGTTAAAAGGAATCCAACCTTATAGCTTATATCTGCTATACTTAGGAATGAACACATTCTATCTGAATGCCACTATGTTCATATTACAGATTCCCCAACCTCACTCATGGCTTCATTTTAGCATTTAATTCAATTCCCAATCTCATTCGGGCCATGAAATAACCAAATAAGCACATTACATATGTGAAAACATGAATAATATTTTACCCCGACCGGGACTCGAACCTAGAACTTATGATTACTAAGTCAAGGCGCTACCTCTACACCACAGAAGGTTAAAAGGAATCCAACCTTATAGCTTATATCTGCTATACTTAGGAATGAGCGCATTCTATCTGAATGCTTTTAGCATTTAATTCAATTCCCAATCTCATTCAGGCCATGAAAAAAACAAATAAGCACATTACATATGTGAATATATGAATAATTTTTTACCCCGACCGGGACTCGAACCTAGGACTTATGATTACTAAGTCAAGGCGCTACCACTAAACAACAGAAGGTTAAAAGGAATCCAACATTATAGCTTATATCTGCTATACTTAGGAATGAACGCATTCTATCTAAATGCCACTATGTTCATATTACAGATTCCCCAACCTCACTCGTGGCTTCATTTTAGCATTTAATTCAATTCCCAATCTCATTCGGGCCATGAAATAACCAAATAAGCACATTACATATGTGAAAACATGAATCATTTTCTACCCCGACTGGGACTCGAACCTAGAACTTATGATTACTAAGTCAAGGCGCTACCACTACACCACAGAAGGTTAAAAGGAATCCAACCTTATAGCTTATATCTGCTATACTTAGGAATGAACGCATTCTATCTGAATGCCACTATGTTCATATTACAGATTCCCCAACCTCACTCGTGCCTTCATTTTAGAATTTAATTCAATTCCCAATCTCATTCAGAAATAACCAAATAAGCACATTACATATGTGAAAACATGAATCATATTTTACCCCGACCGGGACTCGAACCTAAGACTTATGATTACTAAGTCAAGGCGCTACCACTACACCACAGAAGGTTAAAAGGAATCCAACCTTATAGCTTATATCTGCTATACTTAGGAATGAACGCATTCTATCAGAATGCCACTATGTTCGTATTACAGATTCCCCAACCTCACTCGTGGCTTCATTTTAGCATTTAATTCAATTCCCAATCTCATTCGGGCCATGAAATAACCAAATAAGCAAATATGTGAAATCATGAATCATTTTTTACCCCGACCAGGACTCGAACCTAGGACTTATGATTACTAAGTCAAGGTGCTACCTCTACACCACAGAAGGTTAAAAGGAATCCAACCTTACAGCTTATATCTGCTATACTTAGGAATGAACGCATTCTATCTGAATGCCACTATGTTCATATTACAGATTCCCCAACCTCACTCGTGGCTTCATTTTAGCATTTAATTCAATTCCCAATCTCGTTCGGGCCATAAAATAACCAAATAAGCACATTACATATGTGAAATCATGAATCATTTTTCACCCCGACCGGGACTCGAACCTAGGACTTATGATTACTAAGTCAAGGCGCTACCACTACACCACAGTAGGTTAAAAGGAATCCAACCTTATAGCTTATATCTGCTATACTTAGGAATGAACGCATTCTATCTGAATGCCACTATGTTCATATTACAGATTCCCCAACCTCACTCGTGGCTTCATTTTAGCATTTAATTCAATTCCCAATCTCATTCGGGCCATGAAATAACCAAATAAGCACATTACATATGTGAAAACATGAATCATTTTTTACCCCGACCGGGACTCGAACCTAGGACTTATGATTACTAAGTCAAGGCGCTACCACTACACAACAGAAGGTCAAAAGAAATCCAACCTTATAGCTTATATCTGCTATACTTAGGAATAAACGCATTCTATCTGAATGCCACTATGTTCATATAAAAGATTCCCCAACCTCACTCGTGGCTTCATTTTAGCATTTAATTCAATTCCCAATCTCATTCGGGCCATGAAATAACCAAATAAGCACATTACATATGTGAAAACATGAATCATTTTTTACCCCGACCGGGACTCGAACCTAGGACTTATGATTACTAAGTCAAGGCGCTACCACTACACCACAGAAGGTTAAAAGGAATCCAACCTTATAGCTTATATCTGCTATACTTAGGAATGAGCGCATTCTATCGAAATGCCACTATGTTCATATTACAGATTCCCCAACCTCACTCGTGGCTTCATTTTAGCATTTAATTCAATTCCCAATCTCATTCGGGCCATGAAATAACCAAATAAGCACATTACATATATGAAATCATGAATCATTTTTTACCCCGACCGGGATTCAAACCTAGGACTTATGATTACTAAGTCAAGGCGCTACCACTACACAACAGAAGGTTAAAAGGAATCTAACCTTATAGCTTATATCTGCTATACTTAGGAATGAACGCATTCTATCTGAATGCCACTATGTTCATATTACAGATTCCCCAACCTCACTCGTGGCTTCATTTTAGCATTTAATTCAATTTCCAATCTCATTCGGGCCATGAAATAACCAAATAAGCACATTACATATGTGAAAATATGAATCATTTTTTACCCCGACCGGGACTCGAACCTAGGACTTATGATTACTAAGTCAAGGCGCTACCACTACACCACAGAAGGTTAAAAGGAATCCAACCTTATAGCTTATATCTGCTATACTTAGGAATGAACGCATTCTATCTGAATGCCACTAGGTTCATATTACAGATTCCCCAACCTCACTCGTGGCTTCATTTTAGAATTTAATTCAATTCCCAATCTCATTCAGGCCATGAAATAACCAAATAAGCACATTACATATGTGAAAACAAGATTCATATTTTACCCCGACTGGGACTCGAACCTAGGACTTATGATTACTAAGTCAAGGCGCTACCACTACACCACAGAAGGTTAAAAGGAATCCACCCTTATAGCTTATATCTGCTATACTTAGGAATGAACGCATTCTATCTGAATGCAACTATGTTCATATTACAGATTCCCCAACCTCACTCGTGGCTTCATTTTAGCATTTAATTCAATTTCCAATCTCATTCGGGCCATGAAATAACCAAATAAGCACATTACATATGTGAAAACATGAATCATTTTTTACCCCAACCGGGACTCGAACCTAGGACTTATGATTACTAAGTAAAGGCGCTACCACTACACCACAGAAGGTTAAAGGGAATCCAACCTTATAGCTTATATCTGCTATACTTAGGAATGAACGCATTCTATCTGAATGCCACTATGTTCATATTACAGATTCCCCAACCTCACTTGTGGCTTCATTTTAGCATTTAATTCAAGTCACAATCTCATTCGGGCCATGAAATAACCAAATAAGCACATTACATATGTGAAAACATGAATCATTTTTTACTGTATAAACCCTCCCTGCACTGTTAAAAAACCACCCTTTACTTTATAAATAACAGCATGCAACGTAAATTTATATGTATGTGATACGTAAACTTACCGTGAATGAGGTGGTAATGAGTTTGTAGACACCAGAGGAAATTATTCCGCAGCCAATAACAGCTTTACGGCTGTTATTCATTGAGGCCAAAATAGCAGCCGATATATCTAAGAGTTTCACCTTATCTGTTATGGTTAACATCTTCCTTTGCCGCTTAGGCTCACTACCAGAAGCCTTAGAAGATGAAGGATGCTTGGGAGGCATTGCAGGGGTTGAAAAAGTGAAGAAAATAAATCACAAGCACAACGTATTAATAAGCACAACGTGAACGGCGCACACGTGAGTTAGACTGAACGAGTGAGGCGAGACAATGGAAGATGGTGGGAGAAACAAACTTCAATGAAAAAGCCAATCAGACTCCATGATACAGATCTCTCACGCTTTCAGCCAATAGCATTCCATGAACTATCTCACGTAGGTGCGAGCCTTTGTCCGAAACACTAATACCGGTATCGTATTTTACATGGTGCAATACTGTTAGTATTTATGTTTTTTACTAATTTTTACTGTTTTATTATTCTTAGGCTAAGAAATACGTTTTTTTATCAATAAAATCATGAAACTACTGGAAATTTTAATATATATGCTAGCTCACATAGATGCAACCCCAATACATTGTACGCTATCGGACAATATTTCACATGATGCAACACTGTGAGTTATACTGTATATCTAAATTTATGTTTTTTACTATTGTTTACTGTTTTATTACTCTTAGGCTAGGAAATACTTGTTTTATCAATAAAATAATGAAAATTTCAATATGTACTATCTCACGAAGGTTCAACCCTTTTCGTTTTTCAAAACGCTGACACCGGTATCGTATTTTACATGGTGCAATACTGTTAGTATTTATGTTTTTTACTATTTTTTACTGTTTTATTATTCTTAGGCTAAGAAATACGTTTTTTTATCAATAAAATCATGAAACTACTGGAAATTTTAATATATATGCTAGCTCACATAGATGCGACCCCAATACATTGTACATCGGACAATATTTCACATGATGCAACACTGTGAGTTATACTGTATATCTAAATTTATGTTTTTTACTATTTTTTACTGTTTTATTACTCTTAGGCTAGGAAATACTTGTTTTATCAATAAAATAATGAAAATTTCAATATGTACTATCTCACGAAGGTTCGACCCTTTTCGTTTTTCAAAACGCTGACACCGGTATCGTATTTTACATGGTGCAATACTGTTAGTATTTATGTTTTTTACTATTTTTTACTGTTTTATTATTCTTAGGCTAAGAAATACGTTTTTTTATCAATAAAATCATGAAACTACTGAAAATTTTAATATATATGCTAGCTCATGTAGGTGCGACCCCAATATTTTGTACGCTATCGGACAGTATTTCACATGAAAATTTATGATTTTTTACTATTTTTTACTGTTTTATTATTCGTAGGCTGGGAAATAAATTTTTTTTTATCAAATAAATAATGAAATTAAAAAAAAAAATGAAGTACTGAAAATTTTTATTTTTTTAATATTTTAATATTTTTGCATATACCCCCAAAAAGAAAAAAAATTTGACAAAAAAATCGCGGTACAGTGAATTCGTGAGGCAAGGAACGCGATAGAGCGAAGGATCACTATATATATACAGTGTTGCCTCACTTATCACGGTAGTTCGGTTCCGGGATCCGGCGCAAACCCGGAAATCCGCCCAGTAGAGATCAGCCTATATGTACATAGATATTTTAATGTATTTTTACGTTTACACTGTATAAACCCTCCCTGTACTGTTAAAAAAACACCCTTTGCATTATAAATAACAGCAAGCAACGTAATTTTTTTATGAAAGTGATAGGAAAACTTACCATGAATGAGGTGATGATGACTTGACATTAATAGGTTCCATATTTTACAATAATTTTTACGTTTACGTAAAATAGCGGCCGACATCCACAAACTGTTTTCCTTCTTTCAACATATCTAAAAGTTTCACTTTATCTACAATGGTTAACATTTTCCTTTGCCGCTTAGGCTCACTACAAGAAGCCTTAGAAGATGAAGGATGCTTGGGAGGCATTGCAAAGGTTAAAATATGCGAGTAAAAAAATCACAAGCAAAACATAATAATAATAAGCACAACATGAATGGCGCATACGAGTGAGGCGAGACAATGGAAGATGGTGGAAGCCTTTGTCCGAAACGCTGATAGCGGTATCATATTTTACATGTTGCAATACTGTTAGTATTTATGTTTTTTACTATTTTTTACTGTTATATTATTCTTAGGCTAAAAAATACGTTTTTTTTTATCAATAAAATCATGAAACTACTGGAAATATAAATATATATGCTAGCTCACGTAGCTTCGACCCCAATACATTGTACGCTATCGAACACAAGCAAAACGTGGGTTAGACTGAACGAGTCTTTGTCCAAAACGCTGATAGCGGTATTGTATTTTACATGTTGCAATATTGTTGGTATTTATGTTTTTTACTATTTTTTACTGTTTTATTATTCTTAGACTAATAAATACATCTTTTTTATCAATAAATTCATCAATCTACTGGAAATATAAATATATATGCTACCTCACGTAGCTGCGACTCCAATACATTGTACGCTATCGAACACTATTTCGTATGATGCAATACTGTGAGTTATACTGTACGTACGTATATCATTCAGTTATTAGTACAATGTATATTAATTTAAAATTCATCTACTTATTTGATGATTGTACAAAATCTATTGTATTTATTCACTGTAATTTGGACCAAATATTCCTTTTATAAAGATTATACTGTACTTTTCAAAAGAGGTGGTCAATAAACGTATCTATCTCTATCTGTCTACATTTATGTTTTTTACTATTTTTTACTGTTTTATTATTCGTAGGCTGGGAAATAAATTTTTTTTATCAATTAGATAATGAAATATGTTTTTTTCAATTAAAATAAAATGAAAATACTGAGAATTTCTTTTTTTAATATTTTAATATTTTTGCATATACCCATGAAATAAAATAATAATTTATCCCAAAAAAAAACGCGATAGAGTGAGAAAGCGAACCAAGAAGCGCGAATAACTGGGGTAACACTGTATATATATATATATATATATATATATATATATATATATATATATATATATATATATATATATATATATATATATATATATATATATATATATATATATATATATACAGTGTTCACCCGGTTATTCGCGTTTCTTGGTTCGCGTTCTCACTGTATCGCGGTTTTTTTTTTTTATAAATTATTATTTTATTTCATGGGTATATGCAAAAATATTAAAGTATTAAAAAAAAAAATTCTCAGTATTTTCATTTTTTTTTATTGAAAAAAAACATATTTCATTATCTAATTGATAAAAAAAAATTATTTCCCAGCCTACGAATAATAAAACAGTAAAAAATAGTAAAAAACACAAATTTAGATAGATAGATAGATACGTTTATTGACCACCTCTTTTGAAAAGTACAGTATAATCTTTACAAAAGGAATATTTGGTCCAAATTTCAATGAATAAATACTATAGATTTTGTACAATCATCAAATAAGTAAATAAATTTTAAATTAATATACATTGTACTAATAACTGAATGATATACGTACGTACAGTATAACTCACAGTATTGCATCATGCGAAATAGTGTTCGATAGCGTACAATGTATTGGGGTCGCAGCTACGTGAGCTAGCATATATATTTATATTTCCAGTAGTTTCATGAATTTATTGATAAAAAACGTATTTATTAGCCTAAGAATAATAAAACAGTAAAAAATAGTAAAAACCATAAATACTGACAGTATTGCAACATGTAAAATACGATACCGCTATCAGCGTTTTGGACAAAGACTCGTTCAGTCTAACTCACGTGTGCGCCGTTCATGTTGTGCTTATTAAATGCTTTGCTTGTGTTCGATAGCGTACAATGTATTGGGGTCGAAGCTACGTGAGCTAGCATATATATTTATATTTCCAGTAGTTTCATGATTTTATTGATAAAAAAAAACGTATTTCTTGGCCTAAGAATAATAAAACAGTAAAAAATAGTAAAAAACATAAATACTAACAGTATTGCAACATGTAAAATACGATACCGTTATCAGCGTTTCGGACAAAGGCTTCCACCATCTTCCATTGTGTCGCCTCACTCGTGTGCGCCATTCACGTTACGCTTATTATTATTAATATGTTTTGCTTGTGATTTTTTTACTCACATATTTTAACCTTTGCAATGCCTCCCAAGCATCCTTCATCTTCTAAGGCTTCTTGTAGTGAGTCTAAGTGGCAAAGGAAAATGTTAACCATTGTAGATAAAGTGAAACTCTTAGATATGTTGAAAGAAGGAAAAAAGTTTGTGGATGTCGGCCGCTATTTTACGTAAACGTAAAAATTATTGTAAAATACTATACCTATGTATGTCAAGTCATCATCACCTCATTCACGGTAAGTTTTCCTATCACTTCCATAAAAAATTACATTGCTTCCTGTTATTTATAATGCAAAGGGTGCTTTTTTAACAGTACAGGGAGGGTTTATACAGTGTAAACGTAAAAATACATTAAAATATCTATGTACATATAGGCTGATCCTACTCCACGGAATTCCTGGTTCGCGCCCGGTCCCGGATCCGATCTACCGCGATAAGGGGGGTAACACTGTATATATATATATATATATATATATATATATATATATACATATATATATATATATATATATATATATATATATATATATATATATATATATATATATATATATATATATATATATATATATATATATATATTGGCATTTATTATCCTACTAGGAATCTACGGTATTACCGAGCCAATTTTCACAAATTTCCATCCTGAACCTAAATTTATCAAGTTTAAATCCATTACCCATTACGAGTTCTGGTTTGATCATGAATTTTTAAAACTTTATTAATTATCACCCTTGTAATGACCTGTCAGATGTGAAGGGATTATAAAAGATGTGTAATGAATATCCAGCTCTCTGCTGGGCTTTAATATACCTCTGCATTACTTTTATGATGTGTATTCCAAAAATTCTCCTTAGATATTATTATTATTATTATTATTATTAATATAATTATTATTATTATTTTTAACAATAATTTTCCTTTGATGATGATTGTGGAGATTATTATTATTATTAATTTCATTATTATTACGAATTTGTAATTAAACCATTATTATTAAAATAAATAATGTAGTTTTGGTTGAATGAACAAGAGTTAATTAAAGATGTCTCTCTCTCCAACATTCTATTCTACCCAACCCCCCACAATCTCTTTGTCCCAGCCAACAAGGGAGGGGCACTCTATACAGTTATTAAAATAAATAAACCAACAGATGTACAAACAATGATGAGCCCTTAATAATAATAATAATAATAATAATAATGATGATAATAATCTCCACAATCATCATCAAAGGAAAATTATTGTTGCCAATAATAATAATAATAATAATAATAATAATAACAATAATAATAAGATCTAAGGAGAATTATTGGAATAGACATTATGAAAGTAATGCAGAGGTATATTAAAACCCAGCAGAGAGCTGGATATTCATTACACATCTTTTATAATCCCTTCACATTTGACAGGTCATTACACTCTCCGTCTCTGTTTCTCTTTACAGCCTGATAAAGGCTGTTTTATTTTATCATTTTTGGCCCATCCTGGTGTAATAATCATCTTTGGGAAAAAAAAGAAAAGAAAAAAAAAATCCGCGATACAGTGAATCAGCGATAGGTGAATCGCGAGAGCGAGGGATTACTGTATGTATATATATATATATATATATATATATATATATATATATATATATATATATATATATATATATATATATATATATATATATATATATATATATATATATATTGTATGCAATTATAATGACTTTGAATCTGCATTGCCCCGAGCAATGATAAACTTTAAATAAATTCCTATATCAATACGTCCGTTGCGATACTACAGCTGAAGGTTTTTTTAACTTAAATAGGGCTGTCCAGGACAGTTCGATGTTAAGTCTTCCTTCAGTTACGGTTCTTTTTCTACACCTACATCAACACTGAATATTTTTGGATATTCGTTACACACCTCATATTATCCCTTCACATCTGACGAGTCATTACACTCTCCACTTCTGTTTCTCTTTATTTTATGTATTCTTCATGCCCCGACCTGATGAGGGCTCTTTTATTTTATTATTTTTTGGCCCATTCTGGTGTCACAATCATTAAAAAAAAAAAATTATTCTTCAACCTGGATTCTATCACTTGCAAGCAAAATCTATCCCTCCGCCAGACTGTCAAGTCTTTCCGTTCTAATAATTTTGTTATCTCTGGAAAAAGGTATATTGCATTCAATTCTGTGTCCGCAAATGCTATTATATCAGCAACAGCCTCATGTATCCTATTCTTTAGTAATCCTACTTTTCAACTTCCCCCATTAGCATTTGTGTACAGTAAACTTAATGATGCTCTCTATAGTCCTTGGTTTCCTAACATTTTCTTTCTTTATTTATTTATTTATTTATTTTTTTTTTTTTTAAACCCTAAAAATGCTTGCTTCCATTTTCAGCTTCCAGTATCCAGATTTAAATTTTTCCATTTCTTCCTTTGTTCTATTAGGTCAAATAAAGACGGTCTCGTATTCTTGAAAGGATTCTAGATTTTCTGCCTTCATTAATATTTCTTTACATGTCTTCCCTATTAGAAAGTGCAAAAATATAGAAGACCAGACATTACAGAAAATGAATTAGGGAAACACCAGCGAATGAGTCAGAACAGGTGTTGCTTGAGTGGCCACACAAGTAGAGAGCAGGGTGCAGTCACACACCTCCACAGTTCCTATTCTCAATCTTGATTTGCATCTAAATTTAATCATCAAAATATTTTCAGATTACCTTACTTACACAAGTTTGGGACCATGTCAGTTAATGCTGCATTCTTTGAGATCTCCTTTTGCAAATATAATTCTCACAGAACTATTAATGGGTTTGTATCAAAGCACTCAAATCTTTAGGCACAGCAGTTCAATAGTCTCCATATCAGCCTATCTACTGTATCTCCTCTGTCTCACCACACAACCTAATGTCCTCCCTAAACCCATCTCTAAACCTCCTCTTTGGCGTACCTCTACCTCTCCTACAAGGTACCTACATGCTCAGTATCTTTTTCCAGTGATTTGAAGTACAAATGTGGAGTATCACTTACATATTTCTTCAGAGTTACTGTCATCATCCAATAGCCTCTTTCTTCTGGGAATGTTCTTATCATTCATATTATTAAGGCTTGAAGCAGAAGTTCCTTCTTTTTCATCATCTGCAAAACAGGTGATTATTTTTTCAATCAGCATTTAACTATGTAATTATGAAGTGGATAATTCCTCTCTTAGTTTATCCTGCAACTTTTGTACAATTTATATCAACATCCATATTCTCATCTAAATTGAAATATATGTTCAATGACTTTTCTTTTAGAATATATATAATATCAAATGGTACAAAGTAAGTGATACTTGTACTTATAAAGGGTGCATTAAATAAGCAAAAATGTATATAAACTTGAACTGCAAAAACTGATATCATTGTAGATCTTTTCAGCACTTCCTAAGGCACCAGTTTTGGCAAGTGCTATAGACCTTAACTTTGGCCTAGTGTATGAGGTCTAGAGGTTGTAACAGTACTCACATTGAAGAACCCTACACTCCCAACTCCCTACCTCCTGATAAATTAAATTTTTTACTTACACTTATTATATCTATTCTTTAAACTATGAATCAATTTAGTATTTACTACCTCATCACAATATGAATTCCAATTAGCAACTATTCTTACAATAAAAAAGCACTCCCTTACATTCTGCAAAGTTTTCTTGTAAGGATTCAAACTATAACCTTTAGTTCTAGAGCCTCCAATATTAAAATATAGCTCCCTGTCCACAAGGTCAAAGCAATGAAGTAATTTCATAGCCATTACCTTATTCCCCTCTTTCCTCTAGCTTTGAGTAATGGGAAGTCTAACTTCCTCAGCTCTACCTCAAAATTCGATTTTGTATCTGTCTCCAGCTTTATAGCATGCCTTTGAATTTGATCTAATTAATTCTGATGATTTTAAAGTGTGGGTTCCAAAAGGATGCTTCATATTCAAGTTTTGGTTTTACGGATTCTCATACATACACTCAACCCTCGATTTAACAAACCTCACTTCAACGGACTTTGAATTTAATGGACAAAAAATCTGGAGCATATTTTTATTCTTTTATTTAGAAGTTTGGATTTTAAAGTCCTATGTTGGCCGTTGATGGCTGCTTCTAGAGTTGATCACTAGTTGGCGCTGGCAAAGGCCCAAACTTTGCTTAAAAGTATATCCAAGTATTCAGGTTTATCATACCAAGTTAGAAAATTTAATTTGAGAAGTTCTGCACATGCCGCTGAATGGCTCCTGGCACTGACTTCTGCTGCAAAAATTGGCCACCCATTGGTTTTGACGCAGGCCCTCAATCTCCTTTGCACTTGATTTACATTTTTCAGTCCATCATTCATTACAATTACAGTGATTTTCTATACAATACAGTGACCATGTCATTTGTAGGAGAGGAAATAAGCAGAAGAGCCAATTTAACTGTAGCTCAAAAGCTTCGATTGATTAAAAATCGTGCTTGTGAAGAATATGCCGTGATGAAGTAAACCCTTTCTGATATTCGTTAGTTGAAATAAAAATTCAAAGGTACGCCCTTCAAAATTCCGTGCTCGGTTCTTCTAAGTCTCCTAGTTCGCGACCTGAACATAAGTATATCTCCGCAATCTTCCGGAATCTGTTATTAGATAGCAGTATCAGAGCAGCAAACATCTCACATTAGATGCTCTTTTCAAACCTGTGAAAGCCTCCACTGACCAGCCAACACCTCGCCCACCTGGTCTACAGGTAGAGCCCATCTATTCACAATCACAGCTTTGCTCAGTATCACTGGAGCTAGAAATCTCCGAAAATTCAAAATAAGTTTTTGAGCCCCCACTACTATGATCACAGTACTGTATATCAAGAACATCTATTCACCATCCATGCTACATGTAAGTCCGATTTTATTTTATTACAGTACAGTCATTCATTTTATTATACTGTAGTTACAATTCAGATTTCTGTAGTATTTTCACAATAGATGTTGTGTAAGCTGTAGATATTGATGAAAAGTATTACAGGGGGTAAAGTATTCCTCTTCTTTTCTTAATGTGAGTTGTGCCACGCTGGTGTTTTGACAGTGTGTGTACAAGCAAGGACCTCATGGAGTGGTACTCATGTTACTCTCTTCTGCTGCTCGATATGTTAGGTAAAGAACAAGGACCCCACTAGAATTAGGCCTAGATTCCTGTGAGGGAACCTGCATCGTTGTAGCCGCCCCCTACACCATATGTTATGAGGCATTACCCCAAGTGGTTTTTTTTTTTGAACTTTTGAATTTCATTGGTTTAGGCAGGTGCCTCAAGCCTTTCCACCTCCTCCTTGTTTGTATCCTGTAATGATGCGAGGTGAGAAAATGGCAAGCACAGTGGTAAGTGTGTTGAGTAGACTTAGCCTTCCCGTAATAATAACGTTCAATGAACAGGGGGCATGGAGGCCTAGAGGTACTCTGCAACTTCCAAATAAATTTGGTGTTAACTGTCATCACTTATCTCTCACCCACGAGTGTACAGTATAGTAGCATCACAAGAATCTATCATATACCTACTTCAAAGCAGAGGATCCTTGCCCACATTATTCAGTAAAATCGTCAGCCCAATACTAATAATATCTAACACTACTATGCATATTCCTTGATACTGCATTTTAAGTGTCTCAAATAGTCCTCATGAATGGGGGTGGACAAAGGTTGGAGATGTGGGATTAAGACTGGATGCCCTTCCTCAGGTCCTGCAGTGAGCTCAAACCTAATTCTTAATCACCTCATGACTCACACTTCCAATGAGCTACTGTAGCCCCTAGAAATTACAACATGTTGGAGTGAGTAATTAACCCCTCATCAGATTAATATTTTTGGAACATTGCGTGTCAAACTGGAACTAACTTTTTTACCTAATAAAGAATATAAAATGCTTACACACCATAATTCTTAATTTAAACTCAAAGTAACGATTACAGTGTTCCCCCACTGTATCGCATTTCTTGGTTCGCGTTCTCACTGTATCTCACTTATTTTATTTTATGGATATACGCAAAACTATTAAAATATTGAAAAAATAAAAATTTTCAGTATTTTCATTTTTTTCTTGAAAATGTAAATTCACGTTGCTTGCTGTTATTTATAATGCAAAGGGTGTTTTTTTAACAGTGCAGGGAGGGTTTATACAGTATGTAAACGTAAAAATAATTGTAAACTACCTATGTACATGAGTATGTCATGTAATTACAACTTCATTCACCGTAATTTTATCTATCACTTTCATATAAATTTACGTTGCATGCTGTTATTTATGAAGTAAAGGGTGGTTTGTTAACAGTACAGGGAGGGTTTATACAGTGTAAACGTAAAAATAATTGTAAAATACCTATGTACATGAGTATGTCATGTAATTACCACTTCATTCACTGTAATTTTATTTACCACTTTCATGTAAATTTACGTTGTTTGCTGTTATTTATAATGTGAAGGGTGTTTTTTTAACAGTGCAGGGAGGGTTTATACAGTACTTAAATGTAAAAATAGTTGTAAAATACCTATGTACATGAGTATGTCATGTAATTACCACTTCATTCACTGTAATTTTATCTATCACTTTCATGTAAATTTACGTTGCTTGCTGTTATTTATAATGTAAAGGGTGTTTTTTTAACAGTGCAAGGAGGGTTTGTACAGTACGTAAACGTAAAAATAATTATTTCTTTGTCTCTATATCTTGACTTAAATGTACAAAATATTGATAAATTTTATGGATATTGTAAAGATTAATGACCTGCAGTAAGCTTAATTATGGTATTCTTACCTTATTGTTTTCACTGTAATTTATCCGAGATATTTTGAGATAATCACCTTTACGGGCTTTGATTTTTGGCGTATATCTAAATGTACAAGGTCTTTCAATGCTAGTCATCTTATAAGGAGTAAGACTGCGAGATCGAACGTCATGGAATACATAGAAACTTTAGTTACAGGTGGAAAGCCTATGTCTCTGCTAGAACAGACTAAACAATCTTCATGGAGTATTTCTCAGTGTTAATGCGCTTGTGAGATAGTGAAACGTGGATATCAAACACCGTAGAGTGTTGATATATATATATATATATATATATATATATATATATATATATATATATATATATATATATATATATATATATATATATATATATATATATATATATATATATATATATATATATATATATATATATATATATATATATATATATATATATATATATATATATATATATATATATATATATATATATATATATATATATATATATATATATATATATATATATATATATATATATATATATATATATATATATATATATATATATATATATATATATATATATATATATATATATATATATATATATATATATATATATATATATATATATATATATATATATATATATATATATATATATATATATATATATATATATATATATATATATATATATATATATATATATATATATATATATATATATATATATATATATATATATATATATATATATATATATATATATATATATATATATATATATATATATATATATATACAGTGCAGGGAGGGTTTATACAGTAAGGAAACATATATATATATATATATATATATATATATATATATATATATATATATATATATATATATATATATATATATATATATATATATATATACAGTGCAGGGAGGGTTTATACAGTAAGGAAACATAAAAATAATTGTAAAATACATATGTAAATGAGTATGTCATGTACTTACCACTTCATTCACCGTAATTTTATCTATCACTTTCATGTAAATTTATGTTGCATGCTGTTATTTATAATGTAAAGGTTATTTTTTTAACAGTGCAGGGAGGGTTTATACAGTACATAAACGTAAAAATAATTGTAAAACACCTATGTACATGAGTATGTCATGTAATTACCACTTCATTCACTGTAATTTTATCTACCACTTTCATGTAAATTTACGTTATTTGCTGTTATTTATAATGTGAAGGGTGTTTTTTTAACAGTGTAGGGAGGGTTTATACAGTACGTAAATGTAAAAATAATTGTAAAATACCTATGTACATGAGTATGTCATGTAATTACCACTTCATTAACCGTAATATTATCTATCACTTTCATGTAAATTTACGTTGCTTGCTGTTATTTATAATGTAAAGGGTGTTATTTAACAGTGCAGGGAGGGTTTATACAGTATGTAAACGTAAAAATAATTATTTCTTTGTCTCTATATCTTGACCTAAATGTACAAAATATTGGTAAATTTTATGGATATTGTAAAGATTAATGACCTGCTGTAAGCTTAATTATGGTATTCTTACCTTATTGTTTTCATTGTAATTTATCAGAGATATTTTGAGATAATCACCTTTACGGGCTTGGATTTTTGGTGGGTATCTGAATGTACAAGGTCTTTCAATGCTAGTCATCTTATAAGGAGTAAGAGTGCGAGATCGAACTTCATGGAATACATAGAAACTTTAGTTACAGGTGGAAAGCCTATGTCTCTTTGCTAGAACAGACTAAACAATCTTCATGGGGTATTTCTCAGTGTTAATGCGCTTGTGAGATAGTGAATCGTGGATATCAAACACCGTAGAGTGTTGATATATATATATATATATATATATATATATATATATATATATATATATATATATATATATATATATATATATATATATATATATATATATATATATATATATATATATATATATATATATATATATATATATATATATATATATATATATATATATATATATATATATATATATATATATATATATATATATATATATATATATATATATATATATATATATATATATATATATATATATATATATATATATATATATATATATATATATATATAATATATATATAATATATATATATATATATATATATATTATATATATATATATATATATATATATATATATATATATATATATATATATATATATATATATATATATATATATATATAATATATATATATATATATATATATATATATATATATATATATATATATAAATATATATATATATATATACTGTATATACAGTGCAGGGAGGGTTTATACAGTACGTAAACAAATATAATTGTAAAATACCTATGTACATGAGTATGTCATGTACTTACCACTTCATTCACCGTAATTTTATCTATCACTTTCATGTAAATTTACGTTGCATGCTGTTATTTATAATGTAAAGGGTGTTTTTTTAACAGTGCAGGGAGGGTTTATACAGTACGTAAACGTAAAAATAATTGTAAAATACCTATGTACATGAGTATGTCATGTAACTACCACTTCATTCACCGTAATTTTATCTATCACTTTCATATAAATTTACGTTGCATGCTGTTATTTATGAAGTAAAGGGTGGTATGTTAACAGTACATGGAGGGTTTATACAGTGTAAACGTAAAAATAAATTAAAATATCTATGTACATATAGGCTGATCCTACTCCGTGGTTTTCCTGGTTTGCGCCGGGTCCCGGAACCGAACAACCGCGATAAGGGGGGGAACACTGTAATTATATGAGAAAAAATTATTAATAAAAACTCAATCTGATGGCCTTTTTCTGGTCTATCACGAGTTATTTCGTAGAAGATGTACATATACAATTTGGTCTATCACTAGATATCTCATATGGAGGTGTACAAATAAACGCTGTAACACATTAAAACGGCAGCAATCTCCACTACCGGACGTACGATAACACGTGATACTTTGTGAAGCTGAAAACAGCACTTTGGATCACAAAACATTTCACATTAGTCATAAATTAGCATTCAACTTTTTCACGAGATATCTCGTGGAAAGTCAAAACTATTTAGAAAATAGACCACGAGATATCTCGGATTTTACGTTAATAGGTTAAGGCTGGATACCATTCCTAACACCTTGTAGTATGCTTGAAGCAACATTGGTTGCTTGCTGACTAGCAACTAATGACTACCGTAGCTCCAACACATTCCTTGACCCTCCATTACATTACATGCATTTACCTGCATCTGCAGTGTTGCTG
This sequence comes from Halocaridina rubra, assembly GCA_037179515.1. Lineage (NCBI taxonomy): Eukaryota > Metazoa > Arthropoda > Malacostraca > Decapoda > Atyidae > Halocaridina > Halocaridina rubra. The sequence goes on along the minus strand of JAXCGZ010014300.1, from coordinate 6,257 downwards.
TCAACAGCCTTTGCTAAGGATTGGTCATCTTCTTTTCCTCTGCCTTTCACTCTCTGCCCACACATTCTCTTTTCTTCACTGTTTTTCACAGTAGTGCCTCTTCCTCGGCCCAAACCAGGTTTGCTAGCTGTCGAAAACGGTGATGTCTTTTCACAGAAATCCTCAGCATTTTCTTGGTTTTCACCTTGTTTAGTTTTCCCTGTATTACCCTGAGGTGATGCAGTTTTAGATCCTACGAAAAATAAAATTATCCTTATTAACAATACATTATTATTATTGTAAGCCAAGCATCTAGCCCATCTGGAAAAAGTCAAAAACTATAAACCAGATGGCTCCAGCAGGAGAAGCAACTTGGTGAGGAAAAAGAAAAAATTATAGAAAAGAGTAAAATTATACAAAATGGTACAACTCTGTATTTCAGTGCTAGCAGAAAGAAATCCAAGTACTGTAATTTATAAAATCAGCAACACAGTAATCTTGTAAAAGAAAAATAATAAATTTCATTACGAAATGTAAGTAAAATAACAAATTTAAGTAGAAAGCAACTACTAATTCTCAGAATAATCGGTATCATGAACAGTTAATCAGTAAAAATATGACTTTTATGCGGCCTTCGTAATCAATCAATTATAACCCTTGATATAATTCTACAATATAGTTACCAAATTCTAAAATAGTTACCAAATCTTTCTACAACACAATTACCAAGTCATTCTCTAATAGTTACCAATACAGTATTCTATTTTTTTCTAGCTTAAGTGTTGTCTAAAAATTGAATCTAATAATTATTAGTTACCAGTTTTTTGTGGAGAGCGATTAACAGTGTTTGATGGTCCCCTGTTAGTGCCTTTACCCCTGCCTTGAGCATTTTGCTGGGAATTCCTGTTACCTGGACTTATCACCTTAATCCCCCTTCCTCGGCCCATACTCGGTTTGGCAGGTGACGTCATTGGAGATTTCTTCTCAAAAGACACTTTATTTCTCATTTCACTATCCCCTTGTTTGAGGTCTACTGTTTGCTCTTTACGTGTTTCAGAAACTGGACCTGAGAAAAGATATTAAGGTAATAGCAACACTACTGGATTACAAAAAAATAGTAGGAGAAAAACAAATCTAAAATATATTTTCATATGAGAATAGAGAAAATTTAATAAATACTTATTTGAAAAAGCTGTAAGCTTATTATTTTCCCAGTTCATTTTGTGCAGAATAGGCCACGTCAGGTAACGTCAGATAGCCACTGAGACACAAGTGTAAGAGCAAACCTACTAGGGATGCCCTTGGAGAACTGTTTGAATTTGAACTAAAAAACTTCGGAAATGAGTAGTGGTGCCAAACTCTTTAATTTCAATGTTGTGCACTTCTCTCTAGTCTAATCAATGTCTGTGACATCAAAGGAACATTTCATATATAATTTTTCCCTCATAAAAATACTATTTACTTCCTCATAGAAATATTTAAAAATACTGTATTTGATAGCTTCTATCATCGAGTAAGCATGGGGGGGGGGTCCAAAGTACAGACAGCACAGGAAAAGCTATTCAACTGCATCTCTCTACTTTTACTCATACACTACAGTATAGTATGAACGAGAACAAGCCCAACCTAGACGCAATTAAACAACAAGCCTCTCTTTTCCAGTGTTCCATATCATGTCCAAAAACTTTTGTCAGGGTAAGGTATATATTCCTTTGCACTAATTCCATTCTGCTATTGCATGCCTCTCACCATGCAGGATGTAAAGCCAATCTCCACCTGCTTCCATACACAACTCAGAGCCCTTGCTAGCTTTACCCCTATCCTGTTCTATGATCTACCTTTAAGCCTAGACTGTATTTTGTTATTTTTGTACACCTTCAATTTCCTGTATCTGTCATCACCTCATACTATCTACCCTCATCTCAAAGTTCCTCAACTTAAAATCCCTACTTCATCTAATCATCTTACTAGCTTCTTCACTATTCGCAGTTATACTACATCCTACAATTCTCCGTAGTGAACCTCATTAGTTTTGCCCTAAAATCAGCAAGTAATGAAGTATAATCAGTTATCAGCAGTTTTCTCACTTCTCCAAACACCCAACCCCTTGCCTCATCTAATGTTTTAACCTCTATTCCTCTAGTTACCTATTCAACTGCAGATTAATGAGCCATGATGATATACCCCTGTCTTAGCAAGACCTTTACTAAAGACCACTTTTTTTTTTTTTTTTTTTTTTGCACAAAATTTCCTACCATCATTAAAGGATCTTTCTACCTAAGACATTACAGTCCTACCCCACAAACCTATAGGGCTTGCAACATTATCTTTCTATCCAATCTGTTACATTGCAATATATAAAGCCACAACTTTCTCAATTTTTTATTTTCATCTAGGAAGGTAAATACTTGCTCTAAAAAAACTAACCATGTGAGAGCCCATAATTTTGGTTCTCTAATATGCATTAATAAACAACAAAATACATTTAAAGCAAAGCTTGCCTATAAACCCTGCCTTGGGTATTCATATGCTCATTAACTCGTGTAAAATATACTCAAGTGTGCTTCTTTTGCCCTACTGCGATGAAACAAAGTTTCTGCCTCTCAATCCAGCGATGGTTTTCCCTCCTGAATATGAGACACTGAGCAGTCTACTCAACCATCTTTCTGCTCTTCTAAGGGAACTCAACAAAGATATGCTAATACCTTCTGCCTTTCCACCTGTTATATTTTTTGAAAAGCTTACATCCGGGGTCTATCCTTCATCTTGGAAGCACTCTCTAGTTCAGGTTTCTGTAAAGTGCGACTTTTTTATTCCTTCCTACTACTGACCAAATGCCCTGACCTCTGTTATTGCTAAAGTATTCGAAATTTTGCTCAACTCTCAATTCTTGAGATATAATGAATCTAACTTCCTTATTTAAGATCATCAGTACAGCTTTCGCAAGGCAAGATCCACTGGTGACCTTCTGTCCTAACTCACTCATGTATAGTCATCTTCTCTGAGGATCTATGGTGAAGACGCCTTTGTCATCAGCCTTGATATCTCTAAAGCTTTTCACAGAACGTGGCATAATGCTCTTGTATGTACCTTACATATAATGCTTTCTTAGCCTTCACCAATCTATTACTCTCTTATTCAATCACTCTAGCCTCTAAGTTTGATTTTCCTAATCCTAATCTCATCCCACATACCACCCCTGCACATTCCACAAATGAAATCTTGAAAATCTATCACTATTCCTCAACTCCCTCCAATTCCCCCATTCTCAACCCTTACTTTTCTATTCCTAATCTCCTTATTCAATCTACCACCCCTGCTCATAACACCCATGAATTCTTGAAAAATTACCATTATTTCTAGACATATTCCAATTCCTCTTTTCCAGTACCTCCTGGTTGTGTACAACATCCAACATTGGCATTAAGAACAGCTTCAAAGGTGAAATAAGCTTCCAAGAATAGGGAAAACTAATAAATATCGACAAACACATACACCTAACAGCATTTTCACATAATAAATAACAATAAAAAAAAACGCTTTCCTAATATCCAATAAATAGCATACAAAGCTCCATCTCAACAAAACAGTAATTAAAGAAAAAATAAAGGATAATAACCCTATAACATCAGTCTTTTGTGATAGGCATATTTCTTAACAATTACTGAATGGAATGGTTCTCAATAATTTTTGAGTAAGTGTGATGCTTATATAAGATAAATTGGCAACATTTTAGTTTTCTCAAATTCTCTGAAGCAAAACAAGAATGCTTCATGATACACAGAAATTTACTTACCCTCAGTCATTTGCTGCTGACGATTGCTAAGTCCAGCAAGAATAGCACCTAAGCTGTGAGTCACCCTTCTTGTGGAGCTTTCTGTGGATAAAAGCAAGAAAATTATTAATACTTCAATGTTTAATTTAAACTAATCCTACTCGGTTCTGCTAAAACATGTTGTCTCTACTGTTTTAAATATTGCCGTTAGCCCAGACTTCTCTCATGTCTGTACATCTAAGCATAATCAAACCTTCAACTTCTGAAGTGGTCTATGCACTACAATGTCTAAAGATATGCATACTCTGCAAAAATATTTTAAGAAGCCTGCAATATTCTGAAAGAGGTAACTGGTCAGCTCACCTTCACCACTATGCCACAACAACTTCCAGCTTTATCCTCATATATATATATATATATATATATATATATATATATATATATATATATATATATATATATATATATATATATATATATATATATATATATATATATATATATATATATATATATATATATATATATATATATATATATATATATATATATATATATATATATATATATATATATATATATATATATATATATATATATATATATATATATATATTATATTTTATATATATATTATATTTTATATATATATATATATATATATATATATATATATATATATATATATATATATATATATATATATATATATATATATATATATATATACAGTAATCTTTCGCTATATCGCTGTTCACCTATCGGAAATTCAGTGCATCACGAATTTTATTTTTGATAAAAAAAAAAAAAAATTGAACGATTGTGACACCAGGATGGGCCAAAAATTAATAAAATAAAACAGCCTTTATCAGGCCTGGGCACAAAGAATCTACCGTATCTATCTACCTTGGCTGTTTCCCCCTTTAATTGGGGGGTAGCCGACATCAATAAAAGATAAAGCAATAATGGGATTTCCTTGCTCTATGGGCAATGACGAAGGAGCTAGCGATCATTCAGATGGCACTGCTGGAATGCCATAGCCCATCCACCCAGCTCTTTCAAAACCTGCATCGCTTCATAACTGCCAACTGCCCTACTTCCCCTACCACAGGGCTACCTCTGTATGATGCAGCCACTTGGTAACAGCAGATGCCCATCAGAGATGCATTATACTCACTTGCCACTCATTCCAATTTCTAACACGCTCTCTTGCTTCCCTCACATTCATCCATCCACAAAAACCTAGGCCTCCTTCTAGCATTTCTCCCATCAACTCTCGTATTCATCACCTTTCTCAGCAGTTTTTCATAATCCATCCTTTCCACATGGCCATCTGGTTGCAAACTCCCTCCTCACACCCATTCTTCCTCTCACCATTTCATTCCTAACCCTATCCAACCGAGATACACTAATCATACTCCTCAGGCATTTCATCTCAAAACATTTAGTTTCCATCTCTCACTTACTTTCATACCCAATAACTCTGAGCCATACATCAATGATGGCACAACCACTTTCTCATATAAAACTTTCTTAATATTCATTTTCAATCCTCTATTCTTCATCACTCCTTTCAACGCACCAACACCTTACATGCTTCATTCACTCTGTGACACACATCTGCTTCCACTCCACCATTTGCAGCTATAACCGAGCCTAAATACTTAAACTTATCACCTTCCTCAAGTTTTTTCCATTCAACATAACAGTTAATCCAGTACCATTCTCATTTCTTGTACACCTCATAATCATACTCTTTCCCACATTCACTGGCAACTTCCTTCTCTAACACACCATTTCAAATTCTGACACTAAATGACACAGCTTCTCCTCTGAATCTGCCACCACCACAGTATCATCTGCAAGCAGAAAATGATTCAGCTCCCACTCGTTATCATCCCCATCTACCATTCTCAAACCTCGATCACGCACTCGCTCATTCACCTCTCTTACGACTCCATCAATATACAAATTGAACAGCCATGGTGATATCACACATCCCTGTCTCAGTCCCACACTCACTGGAAACCAGTCACTCACTTCATATCCTACCCTACCACAAGCTCTACTGCCCTCATACAAACTCTTCACTGCATGCAACAATTTACCATGAATTCCATATAATCTCAAAACATTCCACATTGCTTCTCTAGAAGAATACATAAAGTAAAGAGAAACAGAGATGGAGAGTGCAATGACCTGTCAGATGTGCAGGGATTATGAAAGATGTGTAATGAATATCCAGTTCTCTGCTGGGTTTTAATATACCTCTGCATTACTTTCATGATGTCTATTACAAAAATTCTCCTTAGATCAAATCATTATTATTATTAGTATTATTATTATTATTGGCGACAATAATTTACCTTTGATGATGATTGTGGAGATTATTATTATCATTATTATTGTCATTATTGTTATTATCATTGCTATTAAGGGATCATCAGTGTGTGTACGTCTGTTGGTTTATTTACTTTAATAACTGTGTACAGTGCCCCTCCCT
>JAXCGZ010014299.1:25000-27581 GCA_037179515.1 Halocaridina rubra | reverse complement strand
CAAACATTTATGTGAAACTACAAAAGAAACAAATGCCCAAGGGAACAAAGGTTACCTTTTGAGTAAATTACATGTGCAAGGGCTACTTACACACCACGCCCATAACAACCCTTAATTATGTATCAAACTGCTATATTTCTAGTTACCCAATACAATACCTTAATCACAGTTACTATAAGAGTAATAATACGCTGTATTAATTCATAAAAAATACTTATTAATATAGCTAAGGTGATGACATGCACTCAGGGTAACGATTACATCTGCCAGAACAAGTCCTTCGCAAGAAGGCGACCGTCCTAGCCCTTGGTTGAAAAGAGTGTCAGTGACGTAAAACACGCTTCTGATGTTCTCTGGAATACTGTGCTGAGGCATTGAAGCTGCTTTAGTATTAATGACTATCATAGCTGGAAGAACCTTGATAGAGGATGTCCTCACCCATACATATAAAACCCAACCCATACTTCCTCTTTCGCCTCCTCTAAAAGGAGGACCTTGCAGAGGCCCTTCTTATAAGGGCAGTTAAATTCAAATATACTAGTACAGTGATTTCTGCACTTCATCAGCAGTTGTTTACTGTGCTACTGTAAAAAACAAAGTCGCACTGTGCAAATAGTCCAGGTTATAAAAGTACTATGAGCTGGCGCAGTATATCCCAAGGCCGGGAGGAAACCATTTATCTTTGTTAGGTGGATATACCAGCATAAGCTCTGGATACCATTACACTATCATTTAACAAACTGACCTCAATTGCCAAAGGGGTTGTAGGCTTTCAATGGCTGTTATGTCTCTTTTTGATAATTAGGCGTCGGGTTGCAAAATAAAGGGAATAATAATAATAATAATAATAATAATAATAATAATAATAATAATAATATAAAAATAAATTATATATATATATATATATATATATATATATATATATATATATATATATATATATATATATATATATATATATGCGTGCGTGTGTGTGTATGTATGTATGTATATTATAAACATATATAACCAATCACTTATACAGATATCTCGGAACATTTAACATTTATAACAATAAATGCACAGATATAAGAGCTGTTTGTATCTTCGGTAACTGCAATTATATACAATTAAGATTGAAAATACTAACACCGAACTACAAAATATGACAAACGAACACACTCTATATGACACACGCATTCTATTTATACTATGCAATACAGGCAACAAGAAAAATTATAAATGCTTAATGGAGAGATTTACATCAAGATTATTTTTGACAACCTTTTCACGTAATACCAAAAGCAACAGCAATTCATGTATGATTTCAGTAAAGCAATTAATATATGATTAAGTAACCGCATATAATAATAATAATAATAATAATAATAATAATAATAATAATAATAATAATAATAATAATAATAATAATAATAATAATAATATCAGTCAGGTGCACAATATTTAATTATTCTTTATTGTAATGGTTATATTTCAATACCATAAATAATTGCTAGTAATTATCAGTCAAGTGATGTGAACAAAACCAATACACAAAATACTTTTGAATACATCATCTATATTATAGCTTCCTTTGAAAATCTATGATATACAAAATGGGAACAAAAGGGTATATCTCAAGTATGTTAGCCTCGAAGCATGTATGTTTGCGTAAGTTCATTTCAGTAGCATGTATGTTTGCGTAAGTTCATTTCAGTAACCACAAAAATACATACTGCATTTCTGTATTGTGTTTAGAGCAAAGCCTTCGTCCCAACCCTTCACAAATATTAGCCACGTACCGAAAAATTACAATCACCAAAAGTTTTTTCCGCAACTTAAGCTGAGACATCTCATCTGAACCACAAAACACACGGTAAACAAAGTCAGCGATCAAATGCAAAAACCCGGAACAAATACCTCCCCAAACATGACCGCAATTTAAGCTGCGATTATGCTTAAAACGCCGTATGGGGCTGGGGCTGTCACGTGCTTTCCCAAGTTCCACTTGATCTATGAAGGTAAATTCCTCGTGACTCTCTCGCAACAACAGGAAGGAACCAAACAGTGGCTTATCGTCACGAGACTGAACAAGCATTTAAAATAGAAATATTGTAAATATTTCAAAAAGGAAAACAAAGAATAAAAAAGTTTTTTCTATTTTTTAAATATTTCCTATTCACCTCGAATCGGCCATTTTCTACCAGACATAACTCGCACCTCGATAACATTAATAACAGTTTTCTTTGGTAAAAACGACAGTAGAAATTTTGGTATTATTCCTATCTACGGTCGTTATTGAAAAATTTAATATATACAATGACTACTTCTCAATGCCAAATTTTATTTTTCAGGTATGGTATAAGGATATATTTACGTTATTGATTATCATGCTATTATATCTACTTTGTCCTTAACATGCTACTTTTTTAAATTTTTTCTTGGTGTCCGTCCTGGTGTCACACGCATAAAGATAAAAAACTATTATTTCCACTAAGATGAGAATATGCGAATCTCAGGCCCTAGGGAAGACACACGATATATATAAATTGTTATGGGAATTCGAGACTTCTCAGGGAATACAAAATTACATACGAACAAA
>JAXCGZ010014299.1:0-22500 GCA_037179515.1 Halocaridina rubra | reverse complement strand
GTAAAGAAATAAAAACAACACGTACTTCAGCCAGTTGCAGAAAAGTGAAATTGGCGAAACTACTGAAGGAGTGAGGAGGAGATGGGGGGTGTGGCACTACTTCCCTACCCATGAGCCCCCATGACGTACACACACCCCACGCCCTTACACCCGCAACCATCATTATCGTCATTCACCACCCGCACTCGCCGTTAATAAGAGCGAAAGTGATCGAACTGTACAATGGACTGCCCCGAGAGAGAGAGAGAGAGAGAGAGAGAGAGAGAGAGAGAGAGAGAGAGAGAGAGAGAGAGAGAGAGAGAGCGCACAAATGAAAAGCCTCTATAAAATATTATAATACATGGGTGAATTAATTATATACAGATAAATGAATATGGATGTCCAAATCTAATACCACAAGGTAATACTCTTAATTGTATTCCTTTACTCGGTTTTAATGATCAGCAGAAAAATGGCAGATAATATCTGTCGTCACAATTCATCCAAAAATTTCACCTCCACATAAAACACCAAAATGGCAGATTTCTTCACCAGCGCATGACAATCACGTGAAGTGACTTACACGAAAGAGGAGCCACAAGATCATCGAGCATCCTTTAGGGGGGCCTCATTAACCTCAAATTACTCTCGGAATGAGAATTAGGTCAGTAACAGATATAATCGCGAAAGAAAATTACCATATGCAGTGTACTTTCACCCTCAGCCCGGGAAATGCTACATCGGGGAAAAAAAAAAAAAAGTGAAATGCCAAGAAAGTGAAGTCGAAATAAAATCATCATTAGAGAAAGCATAAAAAGCTCTTTTGTACATTCTTTGTAAAAATCCGAAAGGGAAAAAAATGCCTAAAAAAATAATCGAAAGGAAAGAAAAGAAAAAAAGACCTCTAGTAGACCTCTCGAATGAAGGTAATTCCAAACGAATAAATATTATTAAAAGACTCCAGCGGAACTTGTGCAACCGGAGTCTCTCTCTCTCTCTCTCTCTCTCTCTCTCTCTCTCTCTCTCTCTCTCTCTCTCTCTCCCGTATCTTTCACACTCGCTCCTTTCACCCTCAGCTGAGAAAATGTTGACTGGCACTTTCTACCTCGCTGGCATTCCTACATTCTAAATTAAGGTCTTACACGTCACATACATTCATTCAATGCACATACATAATTTGTAACTCCTTGCATTAGGGGCTACAGCCTGTAGTAATACGCTAAAAAATACTCTCTCTCTCTCTCTCTCTCTCTCTCTCTCTCTCTCTCTCTCTCTCTCTCTCTCTCTGTCTATATATATATATATATATATATATATATATATATATATATATATATATATATATATATATATATATATATATATATATATATATATATATATATATATATATTTCATTATTCCAAACTGAGACTCAAAACATCGCTTTTCCAGTACATATGGACAAAAGTATAAAGCCCATTTTCAATTTTCAATTTCTTTAACCTTTAAGGAAAAAAGATGAAAATATTGACCTCAAAAATACCAGATCCCAGTAACAACTCAACATTAACTCGCCTTTGGAATAAAAAATCAGCACTCTAGAAAATACATTTAAATAAATTGCACCGTCTTTGAAAAAAAAAAACGAGAGAGAGAGAGAGAGAGAGAGAGAGAGAGAGAGAGAGAGAGAGAGAGAGAGAGAGAGAGAGAGAGAGAGAGAGAGAGACTTGAAATATTTCATCTTCAAGAAATCATTATGTGATTTCAATATTTCATGAAAAGAGGTCTGGAGTGAAAGGAAGTCTTATATTAAGTAGTTTAATTTTTTTAAGCCAAATGAAATAAAATTTCATTAGGTTGAGATATTATATATATATATACATATATATATATATATATATATATATATATATATATATATATATATATATATATATATATATATATATATATATAACTAATTTTGTAATGAGTCCGAATTTAAGGGCACAGGATTACTTTATTAAATATGGAATATTTTTCTCAATAAAAATAAAAATTCATGTGAACATGATTGTCAGTAAATAATGACGTCATACTTGGGCCTCCCGATCGACGTCATGGATGTCGTCATCAACAACGACCTACACCTTCTCCTTCTGTAGGTCGTGACGCAGGCCGAGGTTGTTTTCACCCCCCAGCCCTGACCTACTTTTGGGGGACGTTGCACACATCATCTACTACTAGCCTTGCATTGCGAGATTGCTTCCTCACCCTAAAACAAAACCACCCACCCACCCCTTACTCTACTTTTCAGCATAAGCTAAAATGCAAATTATTGAGAGAGAAAAAACGAGATTCACTCACTTTCAAAATGAATACAGCCATCACCCGTAGTAGAGAAATGGAAAACCTTGTGTAGAGGAAGATAGTAGTGGTATCTTTTACAACTACTCCCGGCACTCCTCCTGCAGTTTACTTTCGCCCTCCTTCACGAACTGCTAACCAGGAACAGCAATGAAAGTGGCACACAGTAACGCCTAGCACTCTCTCTCCATATTTATTTTTCCTCTTCTATAAAAACTATGCCGTGAGAGGGAAACATGGAGTAAAACACTTAAAATTAAGAAACGATACGGCCCTCTACCCATTTATTTTCCCAAGACGAAAATGATTCTCAAGTGCAGTAATAATCAGTTTAGGAATAAAATATCTAAGATTGGTCATTTATATGATCTCCACCCTACCACAATACAGGAATTATTTACTAAAAATACATGAATAGAGCTTGACCCTGCAGTCCAGTTTCCAAAAGGGAATGTGACCCCTTGACCCTCGTATGAAGTAAAAGTCTCTTTTGTTCACCATCACTGGACCTGAAACCCACCCTCTCATTATTTCATACATAAAACTTCAAACCGACTGCTGCAAGTACTAACATCCTAATACCAAAATACTGTGTATGAAGTGTGTCAATTCTCAAATTCACTATGATAAAGAACTATTGAATTTGTAATCACATATCACGGTCATCTATAACGGCATGATTTTCATATCAGATATAGACAAGATCTCTATTATTTGCTACTCGAAAAAGGATTTTTTTTTAAGATCGTATAGCTCAAATTCTTGTGGGAATGGTTTATCTGTGTAACTTAAGTAATTATATTGATATAAACACACTTATTTTTTTTCGTGTCAACTTCCAAAGCCATCATCCCCTGAACAACATGCCTTTTGTTTATCTCCCAAACCCATTATCGAACGAATATTTATACATAAATTTTCAAAAGTGTTTGCATCATTAAATGAATTCTTATTATTCCATACGACAGAAGACACTCATTCACAAATTATAAAAATTAGATATTCTCATGTAGCCCTTCCCCAATTTACTTTTTTTTCCCCAGATTGGGAAACTTTTCCTAAAGGAAAAAAAAAGTAGCGCTTCAGTATTTCGAAATACATTTTCATCTCCAGAAAACTATATTACAGTGTTCATTTTGTGTTATTCATCATAAGAGTCAGATAAATTTCCTTAGCAATAACCACTAAGTATTCCAGCCCAGCTCCATTATCAACGTCGTACGTTCATCACGAGCGCATCATTCATTGAAATGTGGCCCACTTGTTGGGTAATCATCGTCTCTTATTAAATATTTCTCTTCTTTCTCCTCTTCAGTTCCTCTTTACCATGAATCTCTCTCTCTCTCTCTCTCTCTCTCTCTCTCTCTCTCTCTCTCCTCTCTCTCTCTCTCTCTCTCTCTCTCTCTCTCTCTCACTGCCTCGCTGAACTCTACACCCGTCTTTCTCCCACCAGTGTGGTCGCCTTCCTGGACCTCAAATCTGCCTTCGATATAGCCAACAAGGAAATTATTCTTGACCAGCTGGTGGACTTTGGAGTTCGGGGGAACATACTGAAATGGATACGGGGATATCTCTGCAACAGAACATCAAGCGTCCTTTTTAAAGGGTCGTATAGCTCCTATGAACGGTTTGAACTGGGTACTCCTCAGGGGGGTGTGCTAAGTCCTTTTCTATTCAATATCCTTATGCATCGTCTACTCTCCCTCCTTCCTGTCATCCCCGGTACTACAGTTACCTGCTATGCGGACGACATATGCATCCACACGACCTCAACTCACGACCTCCAGCACATGCTCCATGACTTCTACGTGTCTGCTACCTCCTGTGGCCTTATTATCTCCCCAGAAAAAAGCAGGATTTTTACTTCACGCAACTGCAGAGCACTGCCCGCATTCGCCATGGGTGGTAATGTCATCCCTCACTGCACACAGTACACGTATTTAGGTGCACCTGTCCGGATCACCCCAGCTATACCTGCTCGTCAACGAATTCATCCCTTTGTGAAGAGCCTTCTTGACCGTCTGGAGCCCCGCTTTGCACCTGTCAAGTGGCTTGCCAACAATGCTGCAGGAGTCTCCATCCCAGTGGCGAGGACCCTCTACATCCTACTACTTCGGTCAGTGGTTGACTATCTGTCTCCTGCCTTGTGTCAACTTCCTAAACCAGCTCTCGAGCCACTTGAAAAGTTCCAGAATCGAGTCATGAGATTTATCTTGGGATGTTCTCTCTCTACCCGTATTGTGAGTATGCAGTTGGAGCTCAACTTACCCCCTCTTGTGGAGAGGATTTATGCCAATGTGTCCTATTTTACTGTCAAGTGTCTTCACTACCCCTTTCTTGCTCCGTACTTCTCTGCTGTCATGAGGACGTCCCTTGATCCAGACGCACCCAGGCTCCCACTTCGAGCAGGAGGTCATAACCTTATCAGGGTGGTGAGTGACATTCTCCGTGGCCTTGACATCGACCTGCCAGTGCAGGCGGCTGTCCCAGATTTACCACCCTGGCGTGTCCCCCTCCCCGCTGTCACATATACACCGACCTCGAAGGATGTCTATCCCCCCTTGCAGAGACAGTTAGCTCTGGAGACTATCGCTGATGTATCCACGTCTGTCCCTGCAGCACACCACGTCTATGTTGATGGTTCTGTGCAAGCAGATGGGAGGGCGGCATGTGCTGTGTTTTCCCCCACCATGGAGCCGCCTGTGCCGGCTGATTCATGGATTGGCCGTAGACTACCCACCTCGTCGAGCTCCACCTACTGTGAACTGAATGCCATCTTGGATGCCGTGACTCTCCTTGTTCGACGACGAGTGAATGGGGTAATAATTTGTGACTCCCAATCGGCCCTACAAGCCCTATCCTCGCCAAGACCTATCTGTGGCCGTACTGTGGGAAATATACTATGTCGCCTCGCAGCCGCTCGGGATGCTTCTCTTGTTGTGTCTTTTTTGTGGACGCCATCCCACATTGGGCTGACTGGCAACGACACAGCGGATCGTCTTGCCAAGGCGGCCTGTATGCTGGATGGGCATGCTGTGGACGCTGAGCCCTCCCTCCGATGCCTACGTAACATCATCTACTCAGCTGGGTTTGCCATGACGGTCCAGCGCAGGGACACGGAGAGGGCCAACAGTGTGTCCATACAGCACCATGATCACTTCCTTCACAGTCGCTACAAGTATCGCAGACGCGGGTTAATGGTGCGGAAAAACAATGTAGTTAGTGCTCGGCTCAGAATGGGGTATCGGCCTTTATGGCAGGTCTCCCAGACTCTAGATATGCCACAGTACACCTCCTGTAAATTATGCGACCGAACTAATGCTAACACTCTTGACCACTATTGTCTTCAGTGCCCCGCAGTGAGAGATGTTTTACCACGAGGTCAGAACTTAATACAGATCTGCTCATTTTTACTTAATGATGACAACCTTGATGTTATTCTTGCTCGTTTTCCTCACTTTGGTGGCCATTAATTATATTGAATTATACATATATTTTCTGTATGTTGCTATATAATTCTGTTTGTGCATTCTGCGTTTCTCTGAGCTTTACTTTTGCATATAATGTACTCTGTGCTGCCATTCTGTGAGTTGTGTGTTAGTATGCAGCAATGTTTTATCAATATGTACACCTCCCTGTAAACCATGTTCAATTCTTGATTTTATATCCATTTGAAGCATTATTTGTATGAACTCATGTAATGTCTGACGCCTTGGCGCAATAAATTAATAAAATAAAATAAAAAAAAATAATCTCTCTCTCTCTCTCTCTCTCTCTCTCTCTCCTTACACTTCAACTTCTAAAAACTCGTTCTGCGGAAGGCTCCCAGTGGAGAGTTAACTTCCCAACAGTAACTCAAAAGGTAAATTATGGCTGGCGTTGTAAAGACCTCAAGCTGATTCTCATAAATCTTACTATCACTTAATTTATTAACGTCTGTTGAACTACTACATCACTGTAGATGTAGCTAACAGTCAATGGCTAAAATGTCGTACCGTCTCAACATGTAAACTCAGCCAGTAAACTTTTATTTGTATCACAGTTTGTTAGGTCTATTTGGGTTGGCTTTTTTTTTCTGTATTAATAGCATATTTTAAAAAAAAAATTCATATCAGTAAAGTGAATTATAATTATTCCAAATGTTAATTAAGCATATTTAAAGACTCGAACTAGAATATGTGAAGGAATTTTGCTTGGATAGCATTCCATAAAAGCAGTTTCTCTCTTATTCTAAACCTCTCTCTAGAGCTTCTCTTAAAAATCGTGAAAAATTTATTCCGAAGAAATCAGATCACTCTGAAAATGGAAGTGTTTTTATTCCTCGTTAAGAGTGGCCCTTTAGGCCAAATTTATGCCAAAGTTTTCCTACTTGAGTTTTAGAAAAATGCAGATTCCCCAAAAGAGGCTCATCATTTTTCGAAATAGATTCGAAAACTTTTAAATTGGTGACAAAATACTGCACAGAGCAATTGATGAATATAAGAACTGTAAAACAGTTGAACTACTGCACAGAGTACTTGATGAATATTAGAACTGTAAAACTGTTGAACTACTGCACAGAGTAATTGATGAATGAATATGAGAACTGTAAAACAGTTGAACTACTGCACAGAGCAATTGACGAATATTAGAACTGTAAAACTGTTGAACTACTGCACAGAGTAATTGATGAATGAATATTAGAACTGTAAAACTGTTGAACTACTTCACTGTTAGGTATTAATTTGTTTATATTTCTCATCTATCTATTACTTTCATAGCCGTGTTGCCCTCTATGAGCAACTTTTCCCATCACCCTATTCATCTTCTTTTTCATTCAAAAAGTTGCGAAACTTTTTTGATGAGGATTTTTATGGTTCGAACTCATTGTGCTCAGAAGATGGCAAGGGAGAGGGTTGAAGAAAGGAGCACTAAGGAGAGAGGGGGGGGGGGAAGGGGGAAGCATTACACATTCTAAATGGGAGTGGGAGGATCTTAGGTAGGGGGCCCACCAGCTGCGACCGGGTCTGGAACTTTAATGGCCTTCACAGCTGGCTCCACCAAAAGGAAACATTATAGTCTCTCTCTCTCTCTCTCTCTCTCTCTCTCTCTCTCTCTCTCTCTCTCTCTCTCTCTCTCTCTCTCAAAAGCTCATATGATTTCATTAAATCTTTCTTTATTCTTCTTTTCTAATCACTTGTCCTTCATACAGCATTTTTTCTAAAGTTCCACAGAATAACATCTAGTCTTTTGTTAGTAAAAATTAATTTGAAAACGAAAACTATTTTTAGCATCACTATTGTATATTAAAAGAGTACCTTTTGTTTACCTATACTAGTAAGTTATGCACAAATGCATAAATAAAGAATATTAGTCATTAAAAGCTTATACATATCTCTTTGTAATATTTTATATTCACCTTTCAAATGATCAAAGAGTATCAATATTACAGGTATCTCTCTGGCAAGCCTTCCAAAATAACTTAGAGAAAAAAAGTAATTAAAAATGCACTAAGCTTGCGATATAAGGTGAAAAGGAACGACTAAAAATAAGGCATATCTATAATCAAAACAAAACTAGTGTGTGGCGTCACTTTGTTAAGTTTTAAATCCGCTAGAAGTTCCACTGATTGCAAGGGTGTGGGTCAATAGGTTTTGCGGGTAAATGGGTGGATATTTTGAGCTTTCGAGGACGATATGGTGTATTTGAATCAGAAATGAAGGGGAAGGAGAGGGTTACAGTTCTATAGTGCCAGAGTTACAGAGGCTTTATTATATTGAGACATAGAAGGATTAAGAGGCGGATGATGGCCACAACAGGCTTAGTAGGGAAGACGCAGTAGCAGGGCACACAACTCTAGTCGCAGTAGCAACGGGAGAGATGGGATATACCAGGGAAATTTTGCTTCGTCAGCAATTACCTTTAATAACCGATAATGATACAATTATAACAGCCTAAAAACTAATGAATTTCATAAAAATAGACAATTATAAGAAAACGCAGTGCTAAAGATTTTTTTTTTTTACAGTAATATAAGCCGCCGGCACTTTTAATAGAGCAAAGGCAGAAAAAGTCTGATTTATAATATGTTGCATCATAAAGCAACTTAATTACCCGGTGACCTGAAAAACATACATCCAGCTGCCACGTTTGTCCCTGAAATGTCACTCTGGAAATTAAAGTTATTTACCTTGACTAAGGTTAATTACATGTTTTGTGGGCATGTCAGTTATTCTTTGACTTGAATTTATTTGTTTGTTTACGTTCTTTCTATGCAGTGTCTTTGTCCTACCTAATACTTTTTGTCTTCATATAATAATAATAATAATATAATATAATAATAATATAATATATAATCATATAATAATAATAATAATAATACTAATAATAATAATAATAAAATAATTATAATAATAATAATAATAATTATTATTATTATTATTATTATTATTATTAACGGAAGGTTTTGGTGGCAATAATAGAAACCTTAAATATGTAGCTATATCTCCATATTACTATTCAAGTCACACGTCGCACCCATGGCCACTCGCGAGTCGTGATCACTATACCAACAGACTCACATTGGCTCTTTAATGAAGCAAATAACAAAGAGCAAACTCATACTGGCTCTTTAATAAAACAAACAACAGACAGAGACTTTCAAAATCAAATACTAAAGCAACATTACCAATAATATATAATCATTACTATAAAACTTAATACATAAATAAAATTGTCTGAAAGCCGGCAGCTATCCCCATCACTTGGTAACAAGACATGAAAAAACGAGGTAAAGCCAGCAGTGTACTTAATTCTGCATGTAAATATTCCCATAGATCAGGTTACAGCACAAAAACCTGATAAAAGCAGAACAGTAAAAGTAAATAAAAGTGTTTATGGCCATAAACGGTGACAATCAAAAGAGAGAGCGAACTTTCATAATGAAGAAACGCAGGAAATTAAAACAGCCGATGAGAATATTTATGCAGTTGACGATGAGGGAGAACTTGCTGGTTTTTTGGCCGAGGACTGCATGACCTCAACACAGCAGCGGAGAGTGCACAACAACAGCAACATAACGGCGACAATAGATGCGGCTTAAAACAGTAGATTCAAGGATAGAATGCACATCCATTATCATATTTAATACAAAGGTAACTTTTTCTGTAGTCTCCGTGGCTAAATGGTAGCGTCCGCGACTCTGTGTCGGCAGGTCGAGGGTTCGCGCCCCGTCACGGACTGAGGTTAGTAAGGGCATACACTCATGGTAACGATTACACATGCCAAAACAAGTCCTTCGCAAGAAGGCATCCGTCCTAGCCCTTTGTAGAAAAGGGAGTTCCAGACGTAAAACTGAAGCAATACAAAGATAACTTTTGGCGTTTAGAGAAACTACACAAGGCATACTTATTATGGAACAAAGAAAAGACAGAGATAATGGCTACACACGCAACACCAATTTTTTTTTTCTAAATACTAAAGTAGCGGCAAGGGAATCCTGAAGACTCTACAAAAGGCAAAGATAAACACATCAACTCTGCTGTTCTGTCGGTACTACCTCCATCGATGCGCTGATGAATTGCCGAGTAGCATCCCCATGCTTGTGAGGCGCGTAACATACACCAAGTAGCCTCGTCGCACAGGTTCTGCGTGCAGATTTGTAGCTTGCCGCTTGGTCGGTGTAGTGACTGCTTCTTTCTTTCCAATTCCAGCGTCTGGAACTCTCTTCTTCCTTCTGTCTTCCCTAACGTCAATGGCTTTCTTCCTTGAAAAACTAATCTATCGTCAATTCAGGGCCTAATTAAGCCATATTTCTAAGTCATCTTTTCTTTGACTGTTCCTTCAGGCAGTCCATATCATATTGTTTAACATTCTCTTATTTTAGCCTTGTTCTTAAGCTGCTATTTTTCCTTCTCAATGTTTTCTTTGTGCTCGATGAGGGTAAGTTTCTTTGCCGGTCCCGGTGTGACACCAAAAAATAGTCCCGGTGTAATACATAAAAAAATAAATTTCTCCAGTTAAAAATTTCCTCTGTTCTCTCACAAGCAATAAAATGCAAGGTCGTATACTAATGTCAAGAGAGTTGCAATACTATCTACGATATTAAAGTACTGATAAAAAAAGAGGGGGGTACCTATGGCAATATAACCTCTCTCTCTCTCTCTCTCTCTCTCTCTCTCTCTCTCCTCTCTCTCTCTCTCTCTCTCTCTCTCTCTCTCACAGATACATTCATTTTACAAAAACCAGCAAGAATTTGAAATTCCCAACCATCTAACAAGGTCTGCAATGGGGAAGGGAGGGGGGGGGTCCTATTTATTATTGAGAAAATAAGCCAGACACACCCATTGGTTGTTCACCAACTCCCTTTAACTTACTACAAAAATATTGTTAATCTCAAATCCATTAATTTCAGTCTCGGTATTGTTGGTAATGTGTGTGTATATGTATGTATATATATATATATATATATATATATATATATATATATATATATATATATATATATATATATATATATATATATATATATATATATTCATTATATGCGTGTCTATGAAGTTATGTTGAAATTAATTTTCGCACTTTCTTTGATATGATCCCTAATTATCAATTCAACACCAAATATGCTTATATTCTACGCTACACATTAACTCATCTGCAATAACTCCTCTGTTTAACTATTCACAGCCTCTCCTTTCCATTTATCTTCATCTTTATATCCTACATTGATACTCCAAATTAAAAACAACAGATAATGATCAAGTGGTTCTTCCAAAGAGTCAAGTTTTTTGCTTTGACTTAGCCACCTCCCTTATAAAGGGGATTGGATTATGGCTCTTGTATACAGAATAGTCATGCAAACCAGAATATCAAGAAGTCTATCGACCTTAAATTTCAAACTTTACAATTACATTAGTATATATAAATCTTGGATGGTGAGAGGGAAAAATGCTTGGATAAGGAAATAATGCCAGCCAGTGTTCAAAGTAATAATAATAATAATAATAATAATAATAATAATAATAATAATAATAATAATAATAATAATCCGCTCATTTTCTTAAACAATATCAAATAAAGTAAAACTACATAGTGTCACTTATTGAAGGACTTCATCTGATGGGACTACATAAAAAATGTACAAAAGAAAGAGAGAGAGAGAGAGAGAGAGAGAGAGAGAGAGAGAGAGAGAGAGAGAGAGAGAGAGAGAGAGAGAGAGAGAGAGAGAGAGAGAGAGAGAGAGAGAGAGAGAGAGAGAGAGAGAGAGAGAGAGAGAGAGAGAGAGAGAGAGAGAGAACTACACAGATGTGATTATAAAAATTATCAGAATTTACTGTCTATTAAAACAGTACATAGTGAAGTATTAAAGGGTTTGCAAAACAATCCCATAATTACAACAAACACTGACAAGGATTGAGTTAAATGTATTTTCTTGAATTACAAACACACACACACACACACACACACACACACACACACACACACATATATATATATATATATATATATATATATATATATATATATATATATATATATATACACACACACACATATATATAGTTTAAGACTAGCACGAATTGTAAGTCAATCTCGCCATTTAAACTTCACTCTGATAAGAGTAATAAAAAAGAATAAATATTCCCCAATGAATAACATAAAGAAAAATCTTGGCACCGATCAAGAAGATGCCCTTGAAGCGTTACAAACAAGCTTATAAGTATTAGGACTGAATCAACGTACGTGTGTGTGTGTGTGTGTGTGTGTGTGTGTGTGTGTGTGTGTGTGTGTGTGTGTTGTGTGTGTGTGTGTGTGTGTGTGTGTGTGTGTGTGTGTGTGCGCGCGCGCGTGAGAGAAAATAGGTTTACATAGCGAATACCAAAACAATAATGAGAGAGAGAGAGAGAAAGAATTAAAATAGTGAGTACCAAAAGAATATAGAGAAAGCATAGTTTTGAATAGTGATTACCAAAGAAGAGAGAGATAGAGAGAATAAATATAAATAATGAGTACCAAAAACGTGAGCAGTGAACCATAACAAACTGTTTTTCCCTAAAACATATGTTTTCCCGCAATGTCACACTCCAGTCTCATGAGTGACCTTGTAACCTAAATGTTTATTATTAATTTTATAAGCACTGTACTATTCTCTATCACGACTAGTTACGCAAAACATACGCAGTCATAAAATACGGAATACATCGCGGACAACTGTTAAAACAGCCTACAGTTTATATTTCTGTAACATCTGAAAAGGCTTTATATAGAGGAAATTTTTTTTAAAAGTTTATATTCTTCAGAAATTTTTAGCTAATGTAACTCAACGTAATGGCAATATACGGCAAAGTTTAATATCAAAGGTAATACAGTAAAGAAAATCACGCGGAGGATAAGATATATCTGTCCGTAAGGGAAAAAATCAAGGAAGAAGAAAAGAAAATCACGAGGAGGATAAGATAAATCTATCCGTAAGGAGAAAATATCAAGGAAAAAGAAAAAAAAATCACGCGGAGGATAAGATAAATCTAGAAGTGTAAATGAAATAGCAGAAACACATACAAAAAGCAAGGCCACTCAAATACAACAAGATAGAAAAAGACGTGAAACATGACAGCGGACGTGAGAGCCAAGGAAATATTTGTGGGAAGGATGCAAGGGGGTAGTGATTGTTCTAGTGAAAAGGAGGAGGGGAAATGGGTAAGGAAATAAGAGGGGGTGAGGATGGGGGAAGGGTTTTATGCTGCGTCCTTGGCAAGAGATCGAAGCGAAAGAACGTGGAAAAATAAAACCTCTAAGAATGTGGTATCTACGAGCTATGCTGAGGCTCTTTCGATAAATTCTAAGAGAGCTACTCGCATTCCTCCATTACTGCTCTTCCTAAAAAGTCCGATAAATCTTCCATTCTTTGGGATTTCAATTTATCATACCTTGCTTCACTTATCTCTTACCCATTCCGTCCTATGGCACTGAAGGGAATATTTGTTTATTTGTCACTAATACACTCAATGTGGAACAAAATAAGAGTGAACGTTTCTGCTCTCTCGGCATGAGTTTGTCATTCATTTGTAATCCTATTACACACTTACTGAATATGACAACTTAAGAAATTAATATATATAAATAAACAAACCTTTACTAGCCATAACCACAGTACTGGGTCTATCCCACAAAAATTTTCAACTCTTCGACTGTCTCTCTCTTGCTTGGTTTCCCTCCTGATATTCCTTCATTTGCTACGCTAAACTAACTTGGGTATATTTTTTTTTATTTACACTAATGCAAATTAAGCTAAGACTACGCAGACCCGGAAGAGCTTCACCAATGCATATGCAAATCCAATTGCAACTGCAGGTTGCATGTGTTGCGTATGATAACTACTATGTGCAGTTTAATGGCTCAAACATCATCACTGCGGTTCGTGACTAATTACAAACAAACGTAAGGTGGTCTTTATACTGTCACGTAATGTAACATATCTGGTGGAGGTTGCCTCTGGGCTTGCGCTCTCACCGACAGGTACAATATATATTAGGGTACGGACGAGAGGCCAGGTGCACCGCTCAAGGTAAACAACACATTAGTTAGGTATACATCTGAAAGACGACAGCTTATTTTCGAAGGGGGAATTCTCGTCTTCTCTTACTTCGACTTGACGTTTGCAGAGCATCTCCCCCTCCTTTAATCCATACACAATTATATTCAACTACATTTTGTGAGAGGGAGGAAGGCGTACATTACACATCGCCAAAAGAAAACATGTTAATGATGATTAATACGCTTGTGGTTAATGCATTTTGAAAATAGAAGAGGGAGGCTTGCTCACAAGGATACTCCTAGTCAATAACAAAAAAATCCATATTTCATTTCTAGACTGTGCGATGCCAAATAAAACAGACATGAAATAACGACAGAACCGATTCATCATCAACAACAAGATCACCACTACCAACAAGAACAACAACAAAGGCAATAATAATAATAATAATAATAATAAATAATAATAATAATAATAATAATAATAATAATAATAATAATAATAATAATAAAACTTACGTTTACTGTAATGCTAATATTTGTCAGCAAGACCAACTTACCTGAAATGAAAGAAAAAAATAAGTTAAATTCACAGTTAATATTAATTAGAAGATAATAAAGTGCTTAATTTCTTCATTATTATTAAATAAAATTACGAAACCTGTATAATATAACAAATAATATATTTCTCTCTCTCTCTCTCTCTCTCTCTCTCTCTCTCTCTCTCTCTCTCTCTCTCTCTCTCTCTCTCTGTTTCTTACACACACTCGTATATATACTCGTGTGTGTATGTTTGTGTACGTACGTATGTATATATACACACAAACAAACACACGTGTATATATACGAGTGTGAGACAGTATGGCCAGCTCAATCAGTTACAGTGGATATTACAGGTACTGTGTGGAGATTTGTAGCTCGCGGATTGGTCGGTGCAGCGACTGCTTCTTCCCATCTACCTCCAGACTCTGGAACTCTCTTCCTCCTTCTGTCTTTCCTAATTCTTATGACCTTTCATCCTTCAAAAAGCAGATCTATTGTCATCTCAGAGCCTAGTCCTCCATATCTCTGAGTCCTCTTTACTTTGACTGTTTTTTTCTGTCTGTCGTTTTCCTTTGTGTGACATTACCTCATCTCTGCCTTGCCCTTAACCTTTTTCTTTTCCTTCGTCTTGGTATTTTCTCATGCCCGGGCCTTTGTTGATGAGGGCAGTTTCTGCCTGTCCCGGTGTCACACTCTTAAAAAAAAAACTAGCATAGTATGTACACTCAAAATATAAAAATAACCTCTCTTAATATTTTGCCACTGGAAGGGAAAAACGATCTAGAGGCATCAAATATAATGGAGAGAGAGAGAGAGAGAGAGAGAGAGAGGAGAGAGAGAGAGAGAGAGAGAGAGAGAGAGAGAGAGAGAGAGAGAGAGAGAGAGAGAGAGAGAGAGAGAGAAGTACAGTTAAAAGTTACAGCTAAATATCTACATATACTCCAACACTTCTCCAGTTGAATACTATAATAAAGGGAGGAAGTAGAGAGTGGGAGAGATAAATGAAGGGGAAAAAAGTGGGGGGGGGGGGCTTAAAAGGTATGAAAAGGTTTCTGTCTTTTTCTTTTCATAAGCCTTAAACTAATCGCAGGTGGGAGGGGGACTACTGGGAGGGTATATGATAAGAAGAGGATTTCATCCTAATACTCAGTACTCAACCCCTATCTCTGCCCTCCCACTACCACCTCCTACCTCTACCAACATTGCAAGGGCCTCTAAAATCAATACTTCCTTTGGAGTTAGAGGGTTAGCCTACTTCCGCACAGCCTCCTCTCTACTAAACTAGGCCTACTCTAAGAGCTCTAGGCCGAAGGTGAGAACAACCTCATATAACCTTCTACAGGATTTCAACTTACGAAACGATATGACGGAAAGGCAAACACGAAAAAGGAGACACTATTTATGGGTATCTTTTTGGGACACAGATAAG
This sequence comes from Halocaridina rubra, assembly GCA_037179515.1. Taxonomy (NCBI): domain Eukaryota; kingdom Metazoa; phylum Arthropoda; class Malacostraca; order Decapoda; family Atyidae; genus Halocaridina; species Halocaridina rubra. The sequence goes on along the minus strand of JAXCGZ010014299.1, from coordinate 6,707 downwards.
AAAGATAAGAGGAAGAGGGTAGAGGGTACATTGTGACTCGAAACTATATGATTTAGTCCGCTTTCACATCAAAGTGGCACGTGGCATGCCACGTGCTACGTGCCACTTTGGTGTGAAAGCGGCCTTAGTATATCTGCAACTATATTAGAAGATTTTCCAAGTTTTCAAGAATACTGCAAATTAAGATTCGACACAAGAAGTCAAGCTGTTTAAGATTCAGTGTTCCCGAAAATATGGCTGTTTTAAATCCACCCATCTCATTCTCGCATTTAACGATGTCAGAGTAACTGGAAAACCTTGGCCTATAAGTTGGAAAGAGAGATATAATCTCGGAAAAGAAGAGAAGCAGATAGTGATAAATAGCAACCAAATAAGAATTAAAAGAGGAAAAGATACTAATTGGTCTAATATGCTTTTGTGCTTGCCAGTTACTTAAATCTTGCACATTCAGAATTCTCTCTCTCTCTCTCTCTCTCTCTCTCTCTCTCTCTCTCTCTCTCTCTCTCTCTCTCTGTTGTTACCGTAAACCCGATGTCAAAATTATTAATACACAAAAAAAAAAAAATATCCCAGAACTCGCTATTATACTGATAAATGTCACGTCACAATACTACTGACAATTTTGAGGTGTATCCAGAACATGAATTAACAACAAAAGACGGGTTTTAACTTAGGTTTTTGCTTAAGAGGGGAATGTTATTAGTTTTAAATGGGATTTAATTAAAGTCCATAAGTTTTACCCATTAAAAGTTAAGAGATCGTTACTATACTTATTTGTGCATGCCAATTCAAGTCTGTGTTAGTCACACCCAGATGTGTGGAGAGGAGTGATGCTAGGAAGGACATCCGGCCGTAAAATTAAGTCAAAATCAGTCATTATCCACTAAGAGGCTAGTAAAATATAGCAACCCCATATAAACAAGTGAAGAGCTTGGTATAAAGAAAATAGAAAGTTTGATTTTTACACATATCAAGCGAATTCATGTAAGGTGTAAATATTTAGGAAAGTTACTTTTTACAGTTACAAAACTTTTGCTCATATCTACACGTGTCAAACTGCCAATGACTTTGCACTCCTAATACCGCATTGCACATACAATGGACTAAGATAAACAGGGGGGGAAAGGGAGCATGTTGCACAGCACGTGAAGAGATACTGCAGTATTCAGGCCCCTCGGCAACATGACGAAGAGGTTGGCAACAACCTACTAACCCCCATACATCATCCCCACAACAACGCCTTATCTTTATCTTCCTATACCTTCCTCTTCCCTCCCTCACCTATAAACCAACCTACCCCGATACTGCAACCATCATGCAAGGGAGATTTTAGCTCTTAAACGCTTCGAAACAATATCCGATCTTAGGTGTGACTTTGAAAATACGCTAACTCTAAAATATCAATTTTTTTTATACATCTTTTTTTTTAATAAAATTAATTCAACTGACCAACAGCTTTATTCGTAAATATTTTCATATATTTAAGGTTTTTATATATGAATTTACTTTCGATTTCATATAATATGGCATAGCATACAGCAAGCGTCTACGATTGTAGTATATTTCTTATCTCAAGATGTGTAAAATAAGCTTCGCAACTCAAACTGAATGAGATACACCATTAACTTATGCCATAATTATACTATATGATTTTACAACTGATTAAACTGTATAAATATGACCTGATTACATCTACCTGAATGGAAGTCATATATCTCTCTCTCTCTCTCTCTCTCTCTCTCTCGCATGGGTAAGCATGTTTGTTTACGTTCCTGATATTCTCATGGTTTTTCGTGTTTTCTAAACTGCCTTTGTGTATTTTATGTACCTCTGTGACCCTGTGAAGTGTTTTAGAACAATGAAAATGTGTCTCTTAAGTTTTTGAATTTATGAACTTAGTCTTATTTTAAGTTAAGATAATCAAATTTTCCCGTAAAGGGCTCACATTTAATTTTTTTCAAATTCTGCGCATGCGCAGTAAGAACATCTACAAGCGCTGCCAGTGGCAAAAGTATTTTAATCTTAGTGTTTTGTATTTTTCATATTATAATGTCTTCTATTGAAAACCTAGTGTCTTTGGAAAACCCTACTTGGGAATTCCTCAATGATAATTATACAAAAATTGAATTACAAAATCACTGTCGGGAAATAGGTATCACAAGGGTCTGGCACACGAAAGATAAACTCATTGATATGATTCTTGAAAAGCATAGATCGTCACTAACAAACGATTCAGAGAGTAATGTTGATAACTGTGAATTAGCTCCTCAAGAGGAAATGAGAGACATTGAAGAGATGAGAGAGAGAATAAAAGTCAGAGATCTTGTTATCGATAAACTCAGTGAACTTATGAAAGCTGCAAATATCACAATCAACAAGTTAAATGATCGTGTCTCTTCACTGGAAGAACAAGTCGGGTTACTTCAGGGAACATGCAACTCACAGCAGACGACACCGGAACAGCAGGGTGTAACCCCTACCCGGCCCCTACCTGAGGGAAGCCTGCTTCTGGGTGACACAAACCTCTCCCCTGTCCATATGTCAGACTTGAACCAACAATGCTCCGTTCAAACTTTAAAAGGAGCTAATATAGATCTCATAAATTGTTGGGTCTCAGAGAAACTTCGATGGGCTCCTAAATATTGCATCTTATACTGCGGTATTCAAGACATCCTTAATGGATCTCAGCCTGTGGATATCCTTGATAGATTGGGCTCTCTCATAACCGATCTCAAGGAGGTGAACGAGGAGATGAGCATACACATATGTGAAGTAGCACCTGTCCTTAGAGTCGAAGAGTTCGATGAAAAGATCAACTATTTCAATAATCAACTAGCAACTTGGAGTGAGACCAATGGGGTTTCAGTTATCAAGACTAATCTGCAGTTCAGGCTTGGTACCGGCGACGTTGATCGGATGTGTTATGATGTAAATGATAAGGGGGATGCTCTCAACAGATTTGGCGTCATCAGGTTATTGAACATAATTGCTAAGCAATGCCCATTCTTCAAACTAAGCAACAACTGGGAAGAAATCATATACCAAACCATACCTACTACATATGCTTCTGTATTGCAGCGGCAACAACGACCGGTCACGGCCAATAACGACAATCAAAATAACACATACAGGAACAGAAACTACGACCGGCATCGCCAGCTCCCCTCAATAAGAAAAAATAATGAAATCAGAAACGCCTCTCAAGAAAGTAGCAACGATCAGCATTCTAGAAGGGATCCTCAACAGCATTCGGATGGACGACGTCATACCCGGGATTTTCGTCATCAGAATCGTCAAATCCCACCTGGTATTCGAGGATGGAGACGAGACTCGAGGATGAATCACAGTCTCTATGATCTCGACCAACCACGGCGCTACCCCCAGCGTCCCCGGGAGAGGGAGAAATTGCAGCAGCTCTACAGTCGTCGACAGCCCTGTTCAAACTGTGGGGAATAAACCATGATCTTTCCCACTGTTGGTTTAACTATAGACTTAAATGTGGTCACTGCCGTGAACATGGCCATAAAACAAGATTATGTCCCTTAAATATATAGCAATCACATTGTAATACAGGCTTATTGAAACAGTTCATAAACATACAACACATCAATGCACAATCACTTTTGGGTAATTTCGAAAATATTGCACTAATGATCAGAGAAAATAACGTGGATATAATGTGTGTTTGTGAAACTTGGCTCCAAGCTAATATGCAGTCTGGTTTTGTTGCTATACCTGAATATTCTTTTTATCGATTTGATGGCGGTAGGGGTGGGGGTGTGGGGGTGTATGTAAGAAATCATCTAACGGTCTCCCTATTAAAGACCCCTGAAGTCGAGCGACCTCCTCATCTCGAAGACATTTGGTTGACTGTTCAGAGTAGGAAATCCCCTTCATTCATCCTGGGATGTGTATATAGACACCCACATGCACTCAACGACACCTTTGATTACATCTCCGAGGTATTTCGGTCGGTCTGTTTGAGGAGCAAACCTCTCATTATTATAGGCGACTTCAATGATAATCTCCTTCTTCCTAATAATAAAATGGGGAAATTAATTCAATCCCTCCACTTAAATCAGCTTGTGAATAAAGCAACCCGTACCACCGCTAATTCCTCCAGCCTAATTGATCTTATAATTACCAATACACCTAGTTTTATAGTTCACCACGATGTCTTACCTTGTCCTGTAGGAGACCACGAGCTTCTAATAGCTACAGTTAATGTCAGGAAGGAAAAGAGACCGCCAATTGTTAAAACTTTCCGATCTCTTGAGAATTATTCTCAAAATTGTTTCTGCGACACTCTTCTTAATGAATACAACATTTTAAATTCAATACTAACTACAGATTGTGTAAATTATCAAGTTTCTACTTTTACTGATGTTTTTACGAGATGTTTAAATGAATGTGCCCCTCTTACAACCAAAGTCATGACACGCCCTCCTGCCCCGTGGATTGACTCTCAGTTAAAAGAGCAAATGAAAAAGAGAGATGACCTCCTAAGGCAATTTAAATCTGATAGACAAAACTCCGAGATGGAAAGAGCCTATAGAAGAGAAAGAAACCTTACTAAAACAATGTTGTCCGAAAAGAAGAAAAATCATTTCAGGGAAGAATTTTCCAAGTATAAGGGAAATATCAAAGGAACTTGGAATGTTATAAAAAGAATAATTCCTGCAAATAAGGAAATCTTAGAAAATTCTGACCTTCTCAGTGATAATGTGGAAAAGCGAGTGAATGATTTTAATAAGTATTTTGCTGAAATAGGTAAGTCCACATATGAAAAGTCCCAAGATAATAATGACTTGATTATTAATCAACCACATAATTGCCAGCCTCAAGCTGAAAGAAGTATTATCAATAATTTTAGACCGCACCCAATCGATTTAGTCACACTTATTCTTATCATAAAGAACCTCAAACCAACAAACTCTTGTGGTTCCGATGGGATACAACTTCGCTTCCTAATTGACTCATTGCCAGTTACAGTATTTTTCATTTTAGTCATTGTAAATACATCCATTGTTACAGGCAGTTATCCTAACCTCTGGAAGCATCCCTATATCATCCCCGTTTTTAAGAGTGGAGATACTAATAATGTTGAAAATTATAGGCCAATCTCTCTTCTCAGCATTCTGTCTAAAATACTTGAGAAGGTAGTTGCCACCCAGTTAATAAATTTCCTTGAATCAAATTGTCTATTATGTGAAGAACAACACGGTTTTCGGCCTAAACTTTCGACCGAGACGGCCCTACTTAAAATTACTGATAAAATTTATAGTAATATTGAAAATAAGAAAATATCACTTTTATTATTGTTAGATTTGTCTAAAGCATTTGACAGTGTACACCATCAAATTCTAATGAGAAAACTTTCCAAAGTTCATGTTGACTCATTTTGGTTCGAAAATTATCTGAAAGATCGAATTCAATCAGTTCGAATGGGCTCGACTCTCTCTTCTTCTTTAGATATCAGTTTTGGCGTTCCTCAGGGTTCAATTTTGGGTCCTCTGCTTTTCTTAATATATGTTAATGATTTACCTCAATTTATAAGAGATTGCCTACTTGTTATGTATGCTGATGACACCCAGATTATGCTTACTGGTGACATTGATAGAATTCCTGAAATCTTAAAAAGGGCTGAAGATATATTAAACTGTGCCAAAAGTTATTTTAACAGTAATGGTCTTTTACTGAACGAAAATAAAACTAAATTCGTTATTTTTGGATCAAATCAATACCTGTCCCGCATTCCTGAGAACATCAGTATAAATTTCAACAATGTTTCACTCTTCCCATCTAATAAGGTTAAAAATCTAGGAGTTATTATGGACAGTACCATGACATTTAATTTTCATATCGATGAACTACATAAAAAAGTGAACGGGACCCTTATTTACTTGAACAGAGTCTATGAAAGATTCGAGCCTGATTGTAGGGTAATTGTAGTACAAACATTGATTTTAAGTATTCTCAACTACTGTCTAAGTGTTTGGGGTTCCACGACTAAGACCCAGATGTTACGAGTGAAAAGGCTCCAGAATTTTGCTGCAAGAGTTGCCATAGGGGGGGGTGCATAAACATGATCACGTGACTCCCCTCTTTGAGAGATTGGGTTGGCTAAGGATGGACATGAAGTTCATATATAATATCTGTCTTTTAGTTTTTAAAATAAATCATGGAATATTACCGGAATGGCTCTTCTCATTGCCAACAGTTAATCAAGTGCGTATCAATAACGTCAACACCAGATATCAGAATTCTTTTTACGTGCCCAGAACTTCCACTGATATTGGGGCAAGAGCCTTAAATGTAATAGGCCCGAGACTTTGGAACTCTTTACCCGCAAACTTAAGAAGTTGCCAAACATTACCCTCACTTAAATCTCATCTTTTAAATCACCTACTTAATAAGTGATTTTAGTCTCATTATTATCCTCCCATTGGGTAAACGAAGTGTATGTATGCATATTTTAATGTGTAAATTTTTTGATTTTGTGCTTTGCAAATTTCATTAGTTTTATTTTGACATTTTACATTGTAATTTGTAATTAGATTAATTATCATGTGTAAATTTTGTGATTTTGTGCTTTGCAAATTTCATTAGTTTTATTTTGACATTTTACATTGCAATTTGTAATTAGATTAATTATCATGTAATAGCCATTTTTGATGGAATAAAGTTTTTGACTTTGACTTTGACTT
>JAXCGZ010014298.1:22500-27614 GCA_037179515.1 Halocaridina rubra | reverse complement strand
ATTTCCTCTAACTTCTTGATTCTCTGTTTAAGTCCTCTGATGACTACCCCTTCTCCCGACCCATGGGTGGGAGAGGTTTGGGACAGAGATGGCTTCATTTTTATGTTCTCCCTCTCACAGAATATAGAAAGAAGACGAGAAAGAGGAAAAAAAAAGAAAAAAAAAGAAAAGAGAAAAACTTCTAATTTACCTTCACACAGAATTTTTATATCTCCATATAAGTGCTATTTAGTGACTCAGTTTGTCTCCTTTCTGGTAACACACATCTTAACTTAAAAACTTGACCATGGTAATTTACGTATAAAAAGAAAAAGAAAAACAAAAGTCAAACCTGAAGGAAAATTCGAATTTGTGTTCGAGGTGGCACCCACCTGTTTCTGTTATATATTCTTCCTAACTGATAAACTGACTTGCTAACCAAGATATGTTATCACGGGATTTAGACTTTACATTTAACTCAATATATATACAAAATAACAAAATAGCAAACGAGAAAGCTAAAAGAAAAGCAAAAAAGAAAAAAAAAAAAAGTGAAGAAAATAGGACTGCTGTACTACTTGGCAACTTAACTCAGTACTGTTGACGGGTGGGTATTTGGTAATTTTTTTTTCTTTTATTATTCAATTCTTTTCGTGTATCAAACTAACTACTAGTTAATATAAATGGGAAGGATACTGTTTTTAACAATATATAGAACCACAGGATCAGGTAAAACGGCTCAAGAGCTTTCCCCAGTTTACACAAAAAATTAGGTAATGTGGTGTGAGGCTCCACGTCTGGCAACTCTTCTAGATTTCCCTCAAGGCAGAAACTGGATGGCAGCTTCTCTCTCTTCTCACGAAAAAGTTCTCAATTTTCTTCCTTTAATATGAACAGTCTCGCCTTACAACAAATATTAGTTTTTGTACTCACAATACTCTGCAGGATTTTATGGTTTTGGAAATTATGGTAAAGTTTTCCACTAAGCACTTTAGTCACTCGAAAAACACTCGTTCTCGCGACGTGTGTGTGTGTGTGTATACATCATTCATGAAATTAATATTTTATTTAAATATTCCTTAATTAATCTATATACTCTGTTATATGCCATAACTTTATTAAATTATTTCTTACTACCTGTTCACTAATTTATGAATTTTATTAATTGCTTTATTCATTTTCATTATTCATCTCAGTCATTATTAATTTATCTATTAATTTTCTTTTTTTAGATACGTATTTATACATTTATATCTTACTCTTTCCATTCTTCAGTAATTTTTATGCGCATATATATGTACACTTTTATGCATATGCATTAATATATAAATATATATGCGTATTATATATATATAGCAATGTATTCAGCGGTTATATTAAAAAAGATGTATGTATATATATATATATATATATATATATATATATATATATATATATATATATATATATATATATATTGCATAGCATAGTGTATAAGTGAACCAGGTGCCATAGAAGTAAGTACGAAAGAATGGCATTGTTGTGTATACTTCTTTCCACAACAAACAACCAAACACACAAACAAATAATTAATTACTTGAGTAAACAATGATCAAACACACACATGTAACATCAATAATATATAAAAGAGTCACCAGACAAACAAAGAAATAAAATCCATTCGAGAGGAAAACAGACTGCCACAAGAGAGGGTAGAATTAGAATAGAATAGTGCCATAGAGATTCCCGTGATTAGAGAGGGGTGCCATCGAATGAGCCCGGAGCCATTTTCTTCTAGGAAGGCCTCCGGATGCTACTCAATGCTCAATACAGACGTGACCAGGATAAGAATACTCTCTCTCTCTCTCTCTCTCCTCTCTCTCTCTCTCTCTCTCTCTCTCTCTCTCTCTCTCTCCCTCCTAAAAACAAAAACATGTATACATTAGCGGCATGAACATACGCATATATAAATATACATACATACATACATACATACATACATACATACATACATACATACATACATACATACATACATACATACATACATACATACATACATACATACATACATACATACATACATACATACGTACATACATACATACATACATACATACATACATACATACATACATACAAATATATACATACGCACATACATACATACGTACGTACATGCATGCATCAATACATACATACATACACATGCAAAAATCCACTCTTACAGTAAGTCCAAACACCTCCAATATAAATCTCTCTCTCTCTCTCTCTCTCTCTCTCTCTCTCTCTCCTCTCTCTCTCTCTCTCTCTCTCTCTCTCTCTCTCTCTCTCTCTCTCTCTCTCTCTCCTCTCTCTCTCTCTCTCTCTCTCTCTCTCTCTCTCGATAGAGTTATGTGCCTGCAGACTTGTAAAGATTAAAGTAAGTATAAACAAAAGATTATAAAAAAATATAAGCTTGGAATAATTGTGATGTACTACACATGATTTAAGATTACATCCAGAGGGAAGGCATGACCCAAAGGTCGGGAATCACTTATGATCTTTCAAAACTGACGCTGATGTATTTTAGAGCAAATATATTGAGACTAAAAGGGTAAGAACGATTGAGAGATGGACAGACAGATAGTTAGGTATATAGATAGATAAATAGATAAAAAGATAGATAGACAGTTAAATGGATAGATAGATCGATTTTCATGTACAGCAAAGACGAAATAATAATAAAAAAATGGAATCATAATAATAATAATAATAATAATAAAAATTATAATAATAATAATAATAATAATAATAATAATAATAATAATAATAATAATAATAATAATAACAATAATAATAATAATAATAATAATAATAATTACTATTATTATTATTATTATTATTATTATTATTATTATTATTATTATTATTATTAGTATTATCATCATCATTATGAAACATTGGTATTCGTAAATCATATAATTTGTTATATATACTCTATAAAAATTCCCATATACTTTTTGATGAATAATAAATGAACCCAAAAAGCTTTTATGAAATTTGAAACTTATGACTGGCTGACATGAATATGACTCATCCAAAATAATAACTAATATATAAATAAATAAATAAATAAATAAAATATAATAAAAAAAATATTAAATGCAAAAATAAATCCGCATGTATAAAAAAATAATACAATCAGTAAAATACACCATTTAAAATTATAATTCTCATTAGGATTATTTTTATGTATAATGCATATTTGCGTTGCCATGGCAATGGGCTGCAGGCAATGTAATGCTATCTAGAGGCCAATAGATATTGCATTATTTATAGTAGTAATATTATTATTATTATTATTATTATTATTATTATTATTATTATTATTATTATTGTTATTATTATTATTATTATTATTATTATTATTATTATTATTATTGTTATTATTATTATTATCATTTTTTTTATTATTATTATTATTATTATTATTATTAATAGTAGTAGTAGTAGTAGTAGCATCTTATACAACCATACCATAGCAAGCTTTTTACATGCTCATATTTAGAAAAAAATATTCATAAATACATAATGCAATATACTTGAATTATTATACTTCAGATAATTCTAAAAAAATGTAATTAAATTCCTATTATGTATCGCTTTTATACAACGGCACAATAAATAAACAAATAGAAAATAATAGAAAAAATATATAATGAAATACATAGTTCATATTTATAAATGAAATTGAAATTCCTAATCCTCAAAAAATCTGTCGCTTTAAAAGTAGAATTGAAATAAAAACTATTAATTATATATATATATATATATATATATATATATATATATATATATATATATATATATATATATATATATATATAGATATATATATATATATAAAAGGGAACAGCATCTGAGATGACTGCATAATTTGCATACGACTAAATATACTATAAATGCACACATACACACACACACACGCACGCATATATATATATATATATATATATATATATATATATATATATATATATATATATATATATATATATATATATATATATATATATATATAGCTTTATTCTAGTAAAAAATAAAAAAAAAGTAAATCCATCACTATTGGCATTTTATTCCAACTAAAACAAGGCAAAGAAGAGAGGAGAGAGAGAGAGAGAGAGAGAGAGAGAGAGAGAGAGAGAGAGAGAGAGAGAGAGAGAGAGAGAGAAGCATGAAACAATAGCAGAAGAATAGTTTAACGGAACATTATGAATTGTTATTTTACAAATATATGCTGGTCGAGTAAAAAAACAAAGAGTAATATTACAAAAGTTTCTTACAATTAATTTTCCTGAAAAGTAAAAGAATCTATCATGCTATAATTATTTAGTATGAGAGCCTAGCGTCTCTAACAGCTTGTAATCTTGAGGGAGTATAATCAGAACAGCGACTCAAAAGAGCACATTGGCGAACAAAAGAGTCTTCAATACATCTTGCAGATATCTCACAAATTTGACTTTTGCATCCTGATCAACGTCACGTTTCTTGATCCATCTTAGTCTCCACTCTGTCTTTCTGGATTTCTCCAGAGTGTTCCGCAGGCTTGAGGTCCTTGAATTTCCAGGCCATTCATTTTCATTGCATAAATCAATTCCATAGTCCTTCATTAGATTCTGCTTCTTACAGGCGCGGAAGCATGAGGAAGTGTTGTAGAGAAAAGACATCTTCTGCCAGGATCCAAAACCTTTGCAGGCTTCTTCAAGAACGGGAAAACGTTTTCCTACAAAGTTTTTCTCGTGGAAGTAAGATCCCATCCAATTCTGTTCCCCTTCCTTGATTATGGGAAAGAGGTACTTCACAGTGAAGAACAAACGGGGAGTTAAAGTAGGTAAATACATGCATACATACGTATAAACGCACGTACATACATACATACATACATACATACAGACAGACAGACAGACAGACAGGCATAAACACATTCACACACACGCACAGTCACATACATAAACACATACATACATACACACAGACAGACATATATACATACATACATACATACATACATACATACATACATACAAATTTAAAGCAAGATATGTGACAGAGACAATTTAATAAAAGTAAGAACAAATATAAAGTTAGCCATAGTTTAGGTCAACTTACGAGAA
>JAXCGZ010014298.1:12500-20000 GCA_037179515.1 Halocaridina rubra | reverse complement strand
GTGGCTCAAATATCCATGGCCTAATAGTAGGCATATGCCAGTATTCGGTCAACAACACGAACCACTTCGTGGTCTCCGGCTTTGAAAGCCTTAGGGGCAAGCCTATTAGCAACTACATATGGAAAGCAGAGTTACAAAATAACAAAACTGTAAAATTTACAGCTTTCTCCCTAGGTCCATAGCAAAAGGTAACATACCAACTTTTACACACACACATGCACCCTGCACACGCCGCACACACTGCACAGCTATAATAATAACCCCCCCCCCCCCCTAACTAATAATAATAATAATAATAATAATAATAATAATAATAATAATAATAATAATAACAATAATAATAATAATAACAACTACATCAATAATAATAATAATACATACATACATACATACATATACTAATAATAATAATAATAATAATAATAATAATAATAATAATAATAATAATAATAATAATAATAATAAATAAGAAAAAGAAGACGAAAAGAAGAAGAAGAAGAAAATAACTCGAATTCCTGAATGCTACAAAGGAAACTAAAATCACGAGGCAAATTCCTGTAGATATCTGAACATGAAATATCCTATATATGTCTCAGTCCCAAAATTCATTCAAGCTGTTTCTGGCTATCTCCGTTCACATATGGCGCCAATTGCACCCCCAAGTATTCGCCCTGGTACCAGGGTGTCCTACACCCTTCTAGGTGTAGGAACCCCATCTCATATACAGAAGGACGAGGCACCTATAGTAGCTGCTTGTTTCATTTACCAATGGCACCGGGGAGACTAACCTTCCCGGGAACCAAAATAATAATAATAATAATAATAATAATAATAATAATAATAATAATAATAATAATAAAATAAAGAAAATAAAAAGAAAATGGTGAGTGGGACGCAGATGCGTTTAATTCATTTTTGGAATGGTATACAATACCCCTCCCCGCCGCCTGGTACCAGGTTCCTATCCTTCTAGAACCTCAAAAAATTGAAAGGAATGATACTCGGTTGTACTTATCTGGTCTGTCTGTATATAGTAACATTACAAAAAATGGCACCCTATTACACCCACTGGCATCAAAGATCCTATCTCACATGCAGAAGCCCCCAAAATGGATATTAAATGGATATTGAAAAGAATGGTACTTGACTGTACTTGTCTGGTCTGATTGCATATAGTCATATTACAAAAAAATGGCACCCTATTACACCCACTGGCACCAAAGATCATACCTCACATGCAGAAGCCACAAAAAATGGATATTAAAGGGTTGCCCAACTGCTCAATTACGTCTCAAAATAATGAAGAAATGGGTCTTTAAAATAATTGCATGAAGCAAGGGTCCAACCCTCCCCCTTTGTCCCTCGTTATTTATGATTATTCTTCCTTATACACCCTAATACCACAGACGATGACCCCTGGAATCTGGATATCCCTTAAAATAGAGAGAAGAGAGCCTTTGTTTTATATAACCACTGGAAGCAAGAAGGTCAGACCACTCTAGCACTGGCCAAGACAAAAAACACTACATTAACCAATATGCTTATCTTTTAGCACCAGTTTGGTGATTAATACTGGTCCCTGGAACCCACCAATGTTAAGAGAATAAAGGTACCCAATTGCTTTTCTTCCAATTTGTGTCTGCAACTGTACCTAAGAAGATAACAGATTATAAGGGTTTTCTACATTTCTAGCATTTTCCACATAAATGGAGTACCCATATGCTTCTGTTTCGTATCTGGAATGGTACCTAAAAATTTCACCGTTCTTCGAGGGGCTTCCTTTATCTCTGGAAATCTCATAAACATATATGAGTGTATATTTTTTTTTATATTTGTTGTCAACAGTACCTACAAATACCACTGAATCCCGGAGCACTCTTTCCTGGAACCCTATGTCCCATTTCCTAGAACCTGGGGTTCTGGAACCCGAGATCCTATCTCCTGGAACCCTGGGTCCAATCTCCTGGAACACAGGGTTCTATCTCTAGACTCCCGGAGTCCTATCTCCTAGAATCAAGGTCTTGCCTCCTGGAACTCAGAATCCTATTTCCTAGAACCTGAAGTCCTATCTCCTGGAACCCGGAATCCTCTCTTCTGGAACCCTGGGCCCTATCTCCTGGAACCCCAGGTCTCTCGGATCCCTAGGTTCTATCTTCAAATTCAAATTAAAAAACCTTTATATCCATTTTCACAATGGCTATTCTGTTCCAAAATGTAAAAACATCTCTTGGATATCTTGGTCCTATCTCCTGGAACTGAGGTCCTATCTCCTGGAACCCGAGACCTAAGATCCTGGAACCCCCCAACAATAGAGAGGAAGGAAGTAAAGCTGTCATAACCATAACTGGAAGCCAAAGATTTAAGCAAATGCAGAAGAGACAGACAAAGATAATAACAATAATTCTCTATTGCAGTTATGTATAGTATTTCCACTTTTTTTTCTTGCTTTTAGCTTGGCATAAGACTATTTTTATTTTTGGGTGAAAATACAAAATATTTTGATATCTTGAGTCGGAGGAACTTGTATTTACGAATGTAAGCCTATGATTTTACTTAAGATTTTACTTAAGTTTTAAGTTTCACAGAGAATGCGCTTTTTATAAGTGTTTTTTTTTCACTATTAGATGTAATGCGTACAAATTACCACAGACAGTCTTCAGGTTTTTAATATTATTTCTATAAGGTACAAGCAGTTTATGATCCGGTTTTACGTCACGGCCTCCCTTTTCTAGTGAGAGCTAGGAAAATACCTTCTTTCGAAGGACTTTAGTTTTGGAAGTGTGGCCGTTACTTAGAGTGAATGCCCTTTTTAACCTCAGACAATGGTGCGCCTCAAGCCGACGATCTGACTAATTACAACCGCTTGAACTACCACCCAGCCACGGCGGCCACTAGTGTGTTTATTTTTCATATACAAAATATATAGCCAATCAGAATGGGTGATACATATAGTAAGAACAGAGACCTTTGGGCAGACATACATACATACATACATACATACATACATACATACATACATACATACACAAAGTTCATAAAAATTAAGTCTGTGTTTTTTTATATACAGAACGTATATGGACAATTTGAGATGTTCATGTTTTTAATAATGAATAAAAACATTGACCGCTCTCAAAGTATGAATGCTCATAGAAATACAACTATTTACACAAACATACATACAAAATTGGAGCTGATAAATCTTGCATGTTTGAATATGAGATTGGGGCTTTGATTAAACTATGAATTTAAGTTTTCCGAAAAGGTTTGTTTTTATTAGCAGGACAATGTATAGTTTTTTTTTCATTGGTACACAATTTATTGTTTGCTTAAACAAAGCACGAAACTACTCTTAAGGGGGGGTTTACACGGTCAAACGGTTCGTCGAACGCGGTTCGACAGACAAGTGTTTGAAGTGATGTTCGAACGTGTGAACGGGGTATTTGGTTGTCGAACACGGAACGTATTCGACAACCAAATACCCCGTTCGCACGTTCGAGCATCACTTCAAACACTTGTCTGTCGAACCGCGTTCGACGAACCGTTTGACCGTGTAAACCCCCATTTACGAAATGGGAAAATCACTTATAAATAAAAGTAATCGAGATAAAGCTAAAATACTTGTGTAAAAAACATGATAAATAATAATAAGGAGAAAACGCAAAGAGAATAATGAGGGAACAAGGAGCAGAAAAAAAATGGAGGATGAGAAGAAGGAGGGCAGAGAAGGGCATGAGTAGGAGGCTATGGAAGAGAAAAAGGAGGAGAAGAAAAACATGTAGAAGGAAGAAAAGGAGGAGGAGGATATGGAGGGTATAAAGAAGATAAAAAATAATAATAATAATAATAATAATAATAATAATAATAATAATAATAATAATAATAATAATAATAATGATAACAATAATAATAATAATAATAATAATAATAATAATAATAATAATAATAATAATAATAATAATAGTAATAAATTTAAAAATTATAATAGTGATGATGATGATGATGATGATTTGCTTATGATGATGATGATGATGACGAAAAAGAAGAAGAAGAAGAAGAAGAAGAAGAAGAAGAAGAAGAAGAAGAAGAAGAAGAAGAAGAAGAAGAAGAAGAAGAAGAACAAAAGAAGAAGAAGAAGAAGAAGAAGAAGAAGAAGAAGAAGAAGAAGAAGAAGAAGAAGAAGAAGAAGAATGGAAAAAATGGAAAAACCTTCGACCCTATCACACAAACATACAAAAAAAAAAAAAAAAAAAAAAACTCAGAGCCCAACTATAGAAGGAAGTAAAGAAAGAAAAGGGTAAAATCTATACAGGGATCCCTACCCCCACCCCCTACCACCCACTCTTAATTCTTCCAGTCCCCCCTTCCCCATCTCCCCACCACCCCTCCCAAAAGAGGCTAAATGTGTTCCTGTCAGAAAAAGAAAATTCATTTCTCCTTCTCAATGCCTATACTTCAAAAGTGTCAGAGTTCCATTTCAGACGAAGGTGACTATTTCTTGGAAAAAAAAAACACACACACAAACCCACACACGCACGCGAGTGCACACACACACACACACACACACAAACATTAAAACCAAACAAGATATATGTTTGAATTTTGGTCCCATTGTCACTTGAAATTGGTTAGTTAATATAACTCTGATTGTGTGTGTGTGTGTGTGTGTGTGTGTGTGTGTGTGTGTGTGTGTGTGTGTGTGTGTGTGCTTGTGTGTGTGCGTGTGTGTGTGTGCAAGAGAGAGAGAGAGAGAGAGAGGAGAGAGAGAGAGAGAGAGAGAGAGAGAGAGAGAGAGAGAGAGAGCATTGGCATAGACATATAAATTTATCATTTTCTCATTTTTCTTTCCTTTCTATAATGAATATACATCTATAAGTATACATTCATAGCTGCATGTATGTATGTTTTTTTTCCTGTTTGTTTACGTGCATATATACATCCATACATACATACATATATATATAATATATATATATATATATATATATATATATATATATATATATATATATATATATATATATATTAATATGCGATCGTGTGTGTGTGTGAGTATGTGTGTGTACACAATAAAGTATATGTATCAATGCATGGATCCGTATATGTAAGCACGCAGGCACGTACGTACGTATGTATGTATGTATGTATGTATGTATGTATGTATGTATGTATGTATGTATGTATGTATGTAACTCCTATTTACTAGCATTTTGTATTATATATAACACATCGCAAGTAATAAACTAACGTTGAATATGCTTATAACTATACATATGAATGCAATTTCTATAGGCCTATGTGCAAAATACGCAATATGCATTTTTTTTTTTTTTTATGAATTTGACACTGGGACGGACAAGGAAATTTACCCTCATCGGACACAAGAACCGAGAAAATATCTAACAGAAAGCAAAGAGAAACAGAAATGGGGAGTGTTGTGACTTGGTATATGTGGAGGGATAATAGAAGTGTATAAAATGCGCCAAAATATTTGATGTAGATAACCGTAACTGAAGGAAGACTTAACATACAGCTGTCCTAGCCAGTCCGAATCAAGTCCAAAAGACTTTCAGTTGTAGTATCACAATGGGCGGCTGGTGCCATGTGTGTGTGTGTATGTATGTGTGTGTGTGTGTGTCAGTATATATATATATATATATATATATATATATATATATATATATATATATATATATATATATATATATAATACATTCTTTATAAACATACAGTTCCCATACATGTTTTAATCACATTATGTACTGTATACATACACAATTCACATACATTCAGTATACGATTTCCGTAATGACATGTAGTTTCCATACATGTAAAACAGGTATTATATAAAGTCCTACAATTTCCACACATGTATTAAGCGCATTATTCATATACATAAAGGGCTTAATGTATGTGAATATAAGGTTCATGCATGTAATATGCATATTACTTACATACAGTCAATCCCTAGACATATATGATAAGTGTGACACCGGGACGGGCGAAGAAAATTTACATTATCAGGTCTGGGCACGAAGAAACATAAAACACAGAGAAATAAAGATGGGGAGAGTTGTGACTTGTCAGATGTGAAGGGATGATAAGAGATTTGTAAAGAATATGCAAGAATATTGTGTGTTGATGTAGGCATAGAAAAGGATCCGTAACAGCAGGAAGACTTAACACTGAGCTGTCCAGGACAGTCTTATTCAAGTCTAAAAGACCTTCAGCTGTAGTATCGCAACGGGCGGCTGTTGCCATGGGCCAACGTATATACAGTTCCTATATATGAGATATACGCATATTCATACATACATACATACATACATACATACATACATACATACATTAATGAGATATACATACATACATACATACATACACGTTTTGAGAGCATCATGCATATTAATAAAATGCATAGTACATACATACATACATACATACATACATACATACATACATATAAAATAATTGCTGTATGAACACGAACAATAACCAAATATAATAACAAATAATACAATAATTAGTAATGCGATATCTCTTGTCAAACAGCATAAAAAGCAGCGCTCAGTTGTTAAGACAGGCCACGTGTATTGAGTATGGAGCTTCCAAACACGCTGTCTCGTAGACAGCTGGTTGAAACCAGTATTAATACAAGTCGACCTCGCCTAATTACATACATACATACATACATACATACAATACAATACAATACATACATACATACATGCATACATATATACATACATACATACATACAAGCATGCATACATAAATACATATATATATATATATATATATATTTATATATATATATATATATATATATATATATATATATATATATATATATATATATATATATATATATATATATATATATATATATATATATATATATATATATATATATATATATATATATATATATATATATATATATATATATATATACACACTGGCCGCAAGGCTCATTGTAAGGAGGGAGGCAAAGTCAAAGCACACATACGGTACAAAAAGAATAGGCCTTTTGTGGTTTAGAAGTTTTTATGGATAAGCCATACCAATAGAACCGAATTCGAACCCTTCCCTTTCCATAGAGAAATATTGAAAATGCGGATGGGACACTTGTGGCCATTATCATCTCCAAGTCCCTGCCAACTCAGCATGCAAAATGAGTTCACAGTGAAAATAACTGGCTATTTGTGGCACCACTGGAATGGGTAAAGGCATAAGAACAATGAAGCAATGCGTGTCGTATCCAAGGCCGATATAGCAAGCCAATTGTAGAACCAATTTCTCTTTTAGGTCAAAGAAGAGAATAGGCAAGTTGGAGACTGTCCTGAAGTTCTGCGTCTTTTAAAAAAAGATAAAAAAAAAAAACCTAATATTTACTGGCCGCGCATGCGCATTCCGCGGTGCCGAAGCTGCCGAAGCCTGGTACGAGTCATCTGGTTCCCTCAGTGGCTCTAGAGAACTAAGAGGGGATGCACTGCTTCGCTC
>JAXCGZ010014298.1:0-2500 GCA_037179515.1 Halocaridina rubra | reverse complement strand
CATGTAAGGAACATTCAGAGGGTGGGCATTGGACCGGAAAACCGGTTAGGTTAAACAAGGTCTCAAATATTTTCATACAGCAGATTTTTTAATCGGCTTATGAGTCACTAATTCCCCGTTTGGGGGTGGATAGATATAAAGTGAAGATGGGGAACTGTGGCTAGATGCCTCTTGTCTGTCTAATGAGGTGCCTCATACATAAATTTATATGAAGGATGACCTCGAAGAGGTTCTCCCTTGATTTACTGCTTTCCTAAAGAAATTTGGAAACCAGAACAAAGTAACAGAGAACATTATTATTGTACGTGAGAGAGAGAGAGAGAGAGAGAGAGAGAGAGAGAGAGAGAGAGCAGAGAGAGAGAGAGAGAGAGAGAGAGAGAGAGATGCAAGATCTAGTCTGTGCAATCATGCCACAATCTGCACACACGCAGGAACTGGAAAAAAAATAAAAACTTGGAAAATAAAAAAATAAATAAAAGCAAAAAATTCGAAAAAAAAATAAAAAAAAGGTTAGGTCATGACATGCAAAGTTCCTTTCTTTGTGAACAGGACAACGAGAGGCGAGGGAATACGCGACAAGGGAATATTGCTTAGCCAAGCAAAAACAATAGAGGAAAAAAATGCATTGTCAATATCGGGGCCCAAGACTAGAATATAAAAAAGAGAAAGGATAACAGTGAGTGTACAGAGAGAGAGAGAGAGAGAGAGAGAGAGAGAGAGAGAGAGAGAGAGAGAGAGAGAGATGATTAAAAAGAAAAGTATAGAAAAATATAAGAAGGATATAGAAGAGAGAGAGAGAGAGAGAGAGAGAGAGAGAGAGAGAGAGGATTAAAAGAAAGTATAGAAAATATGAAGAAGGATATAGAAGAGATAGAATAAAAAAATGCATAGAAAATGTAAACAGAAAACAGAAAAGATAAAAAGTTAAAAAATGAGAAAAAAGAGAAAGGACAACAATAAGTGTATTGAAAGAGAAAAACAGAGAGAGAGAGAAGAATGAATTAAAGAAAAATGCACAAAAACTGAGAACGAGGAGAGAGAGGAAAGGGTATTAAGAATTAAGAAACAGAATAAAAAAAAAGAAAGGATAACAGGGTATAGAACAAGAGAGAGAGAGAGAGAGAGAGAGAGAGAGAGGAGAGAGAGAGAGAGAGAGAGAGAGAGAGAGAGAGAGGATAAAGCGAATATAAAAATGTGAAAGAGAAAAAAGAAAAAGAAAATTTGTTAAGGCAGAAAATGGTAAGAAGTCAATAGAATGAGAGAAATGAATAGAAAATAAGAAAGAAAAAGAGAAGAGTAATTGATAAAGAAGGGGAGAAGAAAATAGATAGAAAAGAGAAAAAATAATTTAAAGAGAAATGAAAAAATAAAAAAAAGAAAGAGAATATTTCTAGAGAAAAATAGAAAGAGGAACATGAAGAGACAATAGAAAGAGAAAAAAAAAATACGGAAGAATAACATCGTCAAAATGAAAATAACAGAAAGATTTACAGGGAAAATAGTAGATAACATATCATCTTAGTGGTGAGAATGATATAGGGATTGAATTCACTATGGAATTGAAGGAGATTTTTAAGCCATAAAAATATATACGTACATATATATACACGTACACACACGCACACACAATGTGTGTGTGTGTGTGTGTTTGTGTGTGTGTGTGTGTGTGTGGTGTGTGTGAGAGAGAGAGAGAGAGAGAGAGAGAGAGAGAGAGAGAGAGAGAGAATCCCATCTTGAAAGCAAGCAAGGAATTGCCAGCTCAAAAAGAGCCCTCGCGAATCGTTTATTAGTACCAAGAAACAAGAGAGCTAGAGGAAGCTTGAGAGAGAGAGAGAGAGAGAGAGAGAGAGAGAAGAGAGGAGAGAGAGAGAGAGAGAGAGAGAGAGAGAGAGAGAGAGAGAGAGAGAGAGAGAGAGAGAGAGAGAATGCTTAAATTAGCTTTTACTTAAGGCTTGAAGTAAAGAGCGAAATCTTATTATAGAGGAGAAAAATTACCTCTCTCTCTCTCTCTCTCTCTCTCTCTCTCTCTCTCTCTCTCTCTCTCTCTCTCTCTCTCTCTCTCTCTGATAGACAGAGACAGAAAGATAAATTGATAGACAGAGACAGATAGATAGTTAGATAGATAGATAGACAGACAGACAGATATAGATAGATTGATAGACAGAGACAGACAGATAGATAGATAGTTAGATAGACAGAGACAGACAGATATATAGATAGTTAGATAGACAGACAGACAGATATAGATAGATTGATATACAGAGACAGGAAGATATTTTGCTAGACCAGAGACAGACAGATAGATAGATAGTTAGATAGATAGATAGACATCACAGAGATGATAGGATTATCTCCCCTTCTCTCCCCTATTAATATCAGTCGTTTTACATGAGCCCTGAAAATACAAGCGAGATATGATTTCTTCGAAAAATTTCTCACCATAATCTGACATCACCCAAAAGAAGAGGACAACAAAAAAAAAAACTATTATTTCTGGAAT
>JAXCGZ010014297.1:5000-22500 GCA_037179515.1 Halocaridina rubra | reverse complement strand
ACATCTGCCAATTTCCACTCCATGGGTACCGATCCTAATTTTATTGAATTATTAAATAATGCAGTTAGTGGACAACTAAGCTCTTCCTTGCATTCCTTTAATATTCTAGCATATATTCCTTCAGGTCCCGGAGATTTATGAGCCTTTAATTTATCTATTTCTTTTATTACCTCCTCTTTCGTAATATTTATTGAACTAAGTATATTATCGGGACTGTCTATGTGAATGGATTCTACTTCCGGAATATTTTCCAAGTTTTCATTGGTAAATACAGATAAGAAATAATCATTTAAACATGTACACATCACTTTATCGTCATCTGTGATATGGCCATTGGCTACTTCAACTGGTCCGACTTTTTCCTTAAATTTTGTTTGATAATGTTGATAAAACCCTTTAGGATTTTCTTTAGCTTCTCCTGCTATTCTAACTTCGTATTTTCTTTTCGACTCTCTAACTATCTTTTTAACATCCCTGTTTAACTGTATATATTGCTGCCTCACCTGCTCTTCACCTCTTTTTAGTTTCCTGTATATTCCTCTTTTAATACCTATAAGATTCTTTATTCTATTGTTCATCCATTTAGGGTCATTTTTTCTTGATCTGCAATGTTTCATGGGAATATAGTCTCTCTGGCTATTCTTAAGAGTCATGACAAAATTGTTATATTCCTCATCCAAATTTATATTAACTGACGGACTGCTGTTCTTTCCTGTGAGAGAATTTAATGCATTGATCTTATCTTGTGATAATCCTTGGCATGTGGTACTCAATTTTCGGGGTAATCTGCTACCTGCGACCTGACCTGCTGGATTAACTACCCACATCTGTACCCCCAGAAATCCCTTCCCATACCTCATTAGATAATTTAGTTTTTAAGCCCTCAAAATCTCCTGCTCTAAAGTTTGGAACAATATTCTTGTTTTCCTTTCTAGTTTCCTTGAAAATTATGTTAAATCTAATGGAATCATGGTCACTGTTGCCCAATGGTTCACCAACTTCTAAATTTGAAACCATATTCTCTCTATTACTAAGAAATAAATCTAGTATATTCACCCCCCTTGTTGCTTCAAGTACATGCAGAGAAAGGAAATTGTCTTCTACTGCTTCCAAAAACTCCTTAGAGCTACTATCACCTGTTGTGGTTTCCCAGTTAATATTTCTAAAATTAAAATCGCCTACAATGCAAACTCTATTTGACCTGGTCACTTTAGAAATTTCATCATATATAACTTGCAACTTTATATTATCTAGATCAGGTGGTCTGTAGACTACTCCTACAACTAGACTTTCTATATTATTTTTAATTTCAACCCATAAGGTTTCTGAATTTAGATTTGTCTTAATTCCAGACTTAATGCAGCTTCTGAGGCTATCATTAATATACATAAATACCCCTCCCCCTCTTCTATCTGCACTGCGATCCGCATTATAAAGTTTATATCCTGTAATTATGTACTCAGCTTTAAGGTGTTTGCTTTCTAAATTAATCCAACTTTCACTAATGCATATTGTATCCGGTCTCTCACTACATACTATGGCTCTCAGTTCTTCTATCTTGTTACCTAAATTACGGCTATTTGTATAATATACTTTTAAACTTTCTCTAGCTTTACCCGTCTTGTAGCTATTCTTTTTGTTAATATTTGTTCTATGTAACACATGGTTATTATCCTTAGACTCCCAGTTATTTGACCCACTATTTACTGAACCCTTACTGACTAATTTCTCTGCACAAGTATTATTCATTTCATTATTTGTATCTAACAAAACCCCCCTACCTCTCTGTCTATCATACCAGCCAATACCGAGACACCTGAATTAGAAAGATGCACTCCATCCCTTGCATACATATGCTTACGACTAGTGAAGTGATCCCACCCGTCTATAAAACCTATATTATTCTCCCGACAGAAGACTTCCATCCTAGCATTTACTCCTATAGCTCGAGACCACCACTCTGAACTTTGGCTAAGCCTAGGGAGAATACCACACATCACAGGAACTGCACCCCTTTTCCTGATCTTATCCAGGGCTTGTCTATACAACCTAATCAGCTCCTCACTTCTACCATCCTGCACGTCATTTCCACCAGCTATCAAACAAACAACATCTTTTTTCTCAGTCCAGCTATTTATTGACTCACCCACCTTCTTCATACCTGCTCCAGGGAAAAAATATTTTCCTCTATCTCTATGCCTGAGTTTCCTGTCTACAAATCTGCATAGTGAATCCCCTACAATTACCAGAGAACGAGACTTATCCAGAGGATGGGTTACTCCAACCTTGGGAGACTTACCTAGGCTCTTGACCTGAGAGCTTTTCCCACTTCCTTTTCTACGATCGCTAGTACACCTATCTGACTCTATGGGTCCTGAAGAATTACTGCCGCCACTGTCACATTCATCTCTAAGTGAACTAAATGATTTAGCAGCTTGTAGTCGAAAAGTATCATTTTTCTTAAGAACCATCTTCGTTGAACCCTTATTCACAACTTTCCAGTCGTCTTCACTATTCATTTATCCCTTCCTGGTTAACACCTCTACCTTACCTCTCAGATCCCTGTTCTCCTCTGCTAAGGATCTGACCTCCTGCCTGACTGCGGCCAACTCATTTCTTAAATTAAAAATGAGTTTGCTTGCGTCAAGTTCAATGCATACAAATGTTTAAGAAAAAGGAACTCCAGAGATATTGTCAACAACTAGAGCTGACAAAAAATATCACCTGCAGCATTCATTCCATCACAAAATAGATATTAACCTTGAAATGATATTTTCACGGAAAATACTCCTCACCACGAGATAAGACTTGTCTTCTTTTACGGAAATCATCATGACTAAAAGAAAAAGGCAAGTCACTGAGATAAAAAAAAATAGAAAATTTTATGAAAAGATAGATCAACTCAATTGTTGTCTATTGGCTGTTGAAACAAATATCAGACAGCTAATGTCAATGAGGCTCCGCAACTATCGTCCCATTAGTGTCAATAAGTCAAAAGACAGTGATGCAGGTATATATCACTGTTTCTCGGTCTTAAGGAAATACAGACAAATCACCTAAATGCAAGGTGAAAACCATTCACAAGCATATCTAGCTATTTTAAAAGCCTGAGATAAAGAGAAAATTAAAGAAAATGTACAGGAGTGTATTAACTATGGTGGATTAATTGCTCAGATGACTTAGACTGTGAAAAATTTCTAGGCGACTAGGGAGAACTAGTAGAAAAGTTAAAAGAGAAAAACAAAGATATTACTATTTGCATATATGAACTTTCCCCACCCTCATCCGAACACGAAGAGCACGTACACATTTATAGTGGACAGTTGCGAGTGTGGTGTCATAAAAATAGGATATCTTTTATAACTACTCGTCTTGTTTTAGAGTAGGTATATGAAATATTGATCACAAGTTGTTGGGAGGAAACTCTAGCAATCCCACCCTCGCAAGAGCCGGTGTCATTGTACTCCTAGATGCTAATGCAAACAGCAGGCCTAAATTTGTATCTCAGAATTTGTCAGAAATACAAATGAATAGAATCATGCCGAAAAATGAAACAAACAGACAAACTTGGTTAATGGCACAACTTAAAGCGTTCATAGACCACAGTACAATAAATCAGAACCACTTTAAAGAATGCCAGAGACTATCGATATACAGGATAACAACAGACTGGCCGGGAGAGACAGGAGTTTGAATAACTTAACTGCCTCTTCTACATAAATGGGCAAAGAGCAAAAGCAAAGGGGGATTATAACAGCTATTAAGAAATTCATCAAGATTACAGAAGAACCGGAGGAGCCAAAAATTACTACAAAATATGCGCCTATCCTACATATATTGGCAGAATACAAACTGATTCGAGAAGACTATCATAGCCATAAAGCCAGAAACTCCAGCAACCAAGAGGAAGCGGAGAGATATTCAAACTGGAGACTCAGGCCAGCTTATCAAAACAAATCCAACCATTATATACCCGGAAAAGATCAGACTTCTTCCTGAGCAGCGACCAAAATAAAGTAGAAAAATGACGATTTGACCACAAACTAACATGTGGATATTGTAAATAACGTGGCCATTAAAGTAAGTTATGTTAATTATATAATTATCATTAAATAAAAGGCAAATATGACTTAGTCAAAAAAGCAAAGAATAAATACAAGGACGGTTTCATAATGGAAACAATAATACAAGATCAATGATATCATGTTTTGATTAAATAAAGATATTAATCATAGATATCAAAGTTGTTGTCTTATATGCATCAGGAACACGGTTAAAGAGTAATATGCCAGTCAGACTGCTTTATATAGAAGGTTTTGATATATTTCATTGTGATGGTGGTCAGAGAGGTAGTACTTGTATGCTTGGCTGCTTCCCAAACCTACTAGTGTAATAAGTACAAGTCAATTCCTGCTGATGAAATTATAACAAATGATCAATAATTCATCAGGTCCTCAGAAGTAGTAAACTGCATATTTATCAAATCGTGAACATATATTAGTCTAAATATATGTAAAGAAGCCTTATAAATAGTTGCCAACAAAACCTTTTCAATGTTAGATAAAGAATTTGGAAGAGACTGTCTGAACTTAATCAAAATATCATGCCTCTATTTCCAAAAAATATGCATCATGCCAAGAAACATCATTGGAAAATATTACAGCACTTTAGAATAATTTTTACAGTACCAGAGCGCATAGTTTTATACAGTGACTTTTTAGCTATTATATAATTGTTCTCCCAGCTCTCTGTGCTGCTTCCTTTTCATTTATGCCCTCTGGCAGACTGTTCCATAAGTTTGACCTTTGACAGACAAGGCTTTGTCTGCTATTTCCGTTCATGTTATTGGAGTCAGGAGATTTTGTGATTGTCAAAAAAAACTGGACTACTGACGGTATTAGGCTGCACAACCCATTCAGGTTTTGCAGTTTTAGAAGACTGTCAGAATAAAGAAAAACACCTATATTTCCACAAAATATACATCATGTCAATAACATCATGGACAAATATTGTAGCACCTTAGAATAGGTCTTACAGTATCAGAGCACATAGTTTTGCACATTTATGTTTTTAACACTTGTATAAATGTTCACTAAACTTCTTTTTTTATTTTCTGTGCTGTTTCTTTTTAATTTATGTCCTCTGGCAGACTGTTCCATAAACTGGGACCAATGACGAATAAAACTTTGTCTGCTATTTTGTTCTTGTTCTTGGGGTCACGAGATTTTGTGATTTTCAAGTGCTTCTTTCCATTCATGAATGACATTTATTTTATTAACTTGCACATATAAATCACAACGACGAATTTGATTTGATCTTCTACCTTTGGTCATTTTAGATCTAGTAAAAAGTTATGCCAGGTCAAACTTTAAACCAAGACCAACAGCAATAATAGCAGAAACACTTTGAATCTTTTGAACCTTCCTTAATATACTTAGATTATAGCAGCTCCTTATCACGAGGCAATAATCTAGAGCATTCACTATTATTTATCTATTGTGGCTGTCTAAAATTATTTATTCTAATTTAAAAAGAAGAGCATACAATTTTATATATATATATATATATATATATATATATATATATATATATATATATATATATATATATATATATATATATATATATATATATATATATATATATATATATATACATATAAATATATATATATATATATATATATATATATATATATATATATATATATATATATATATATATATATATATATATATATATATATATATATATATATATATATATGTATATATATATATGTATATATATATATATGTATATATATATATATATATATATATATATATATATATATATATATATATATATATATATATATATATATATATATATATATATATATATATATATATATATATATATATATATATATATATATATATATATATATATATATATATATATATATATATATATATATATATATATATATATATATATATATATATATATATATATATATATATTTATATATATATATATATATATATATATATATATATATATATATATATATATATATATATATATATATATATATATATATATATATATATATATATATATATATATATATATGTATATATATGTATATATATGTATATATATATGTAAATATATGTATATATATGTATATATATGTATATATATATATATATATATATATATATATATATATATATATATATATATATATATATATATATATATATATATATATATATATATATATATATATATATATATATATATATATATATATATATATATAATATATATATATATATATATATATATATATATATATATATATATATATATATATATATATATATATATATATATATATATATATATATATATATATATATATATATATATATATATATATATATATATATATATATATATATATATATATATATATATATATATATATATATATATATATATATATATATATATATATATGTATGTATCCGGCATGATTAGTAGGTTGACCATGGCACCAGCCGATCGTTGAAAGACTACAACTGAAGGTATTAGGATTCAACTAGGACTAGTCCAGACAATTCCAGGTTGAGTCTTCCTTCAGGATGGTTCTTTCCTCGTGTCTACATCTACACTGAATATTCTGGCGTATTCATTACACATCATTAAACTACATTTGACAAGTCACAACATTCCCGACATCTGTCTCTTTTACTTTCTTAGTTCCTCACATTTGTTATTATTTATGGAAGGTCCACAACTAATGGCCCCCAGTACCCGGCATAAAGGGAAGCGAAGAATCTCCAGGGATCGTGTTGACTCTACTATTGGCTTGAGGGTAGACATGCCTGGTGGTAGTACTAGTTCTGCCCTTAACCTTGCACCTCCCAATAGATCAGCTTCTTTCACTCTTCACTATTCTAACATTCGTGGGCTGAACTCTAATCTTTCGTCTGTGGAACAGCACTTGGGCACTTACCTCCCTAACCTCCTCCTCCTATCTGAAATCCAGCTCTCTATACATGCTTCCTATGACCCATTTCAAATCTCTCACTATAATCTGTATACTCGTTTTCATTCCAAAGGTGGGGTCTGTGCATACTGCAACACAAACACTCCTACTGCGAGGCTCATGGACCTTGAATCTCCTGACTTTGATGTTCTCTGGCTAAAAGTCTATCTCTCAACTACAACTATCTTCCTTTGCTTCTGCTACTGTTCTATAAAACTCCACCGAGTTTGTGTCTTTCTTTGAATGTCTGTCCTCGTGCCATGAGTCCTTGCTATCTTCTCACCCACATGCCGAAGTTCTCTACATTGGAGACTTCAATGTACACCACAGTGAGTGGCTTCATTCTTCTCACACTGAAGTGGGAGGAAGTGAGGCCCTTGCTTTCTCTATTACTCACGATCTGGAGCAAATTATCAAACATCCTACTCGCGTTCCTGATCGTCACAAACAGGGTGCAAACACTCTTGACCTATTTTTTACTTCTAATCCTTCATACTACTCTTATTCTGTGCTTTCCCCTTTTGGTAAATCTGACCACTCTATGACCTCAGTCTCTTCAATTTTGCTCCCCCACCACTAATCCCTCCTACTCAGCGGCCGCCTTTGGCACTTCAAGCATACCCAACATGAAAATTTGCGTAACTTTCTCTTTGACTTCCCATGGGATGACTACTGCTTTTGGTCCCGCAACCCTGATCAGGTAGCTCTATGACAGCAGGGATGGAGGTGTACATCCCTTCTTCTACAAAAACTTTCTCTCTCCCTAAACCTTGGTTTGACCGTCCCTGCTCCATGGCTATCCAGGCTAGGAATCGGGCTCACCGATCTTACCAAACCTCTCCTTCCGATTGAACTCGCTCTGCTTTTAATATAGCTAGGAATCGCTGTATTGCTTTTGTCTTAACTCCTCTCCCACTAACAAATGCTTCTGGTCCTTAGCCAAAATCCTCTCCAAAAACTTCTGTATCTCAAGCTTTCCCCCTCTCATTCGTTCTGATGATTCTATAGCTAGCTCTCCCACTGGCAAAGCCACTCTCTTTGGCTCTCATTTTTCTGCCAAGTCTTCTTTAAATGATTTCAGCGCACTTGTTCCTCAGTCTTTACCCCTCTCTAACCCTATATCCTCCCTTATCCTTTCTTCACGCCAAGTTCATAAGGCTCATCGCTCGCTAACGACGAACAAGGCATCTGGTCCCAATGGTATCCCTGCAAAGTTTCTTAAGGAGTTTGTAGATGAACTGGCTGCCGTGCTTTTTCGTCTATTTCGCCTCATTCTGTCAACCAGCAACTATCCTTCATCTTGGAAGCATGCTGTAGTTCAACCTGTTCCTAAGAAGGGTGACAGCTCTATTCTTTCTAACTACCAACCTATTGCCCTAGCCTCCTCTGTTGCTAAAGTTTTTGAAACTTTGCTCAATTCTCACTTACTAGAACGCCTTGAATCTAACTCACTTATCTCCGATCACCAGAACGGCTTCTGCAAGGCAAGATCCACTGGTGATCTCCTTTCCTATCTTACTCATGTATGGTCATCTTCTCTGAGGAACTATGGGGAATCCTTTGTCATCGCCCTTGATATCTATAAGGTTTGGCACAAGGCTCTTTTGGCCAAATTCCCTGCTAATGGGTTTACCATATCTTGCTGTTCTCTGATTTCCAGTTTTCTTACTGACCGTTTTATATCTGTAGTTATTGATGGCGCGACATCTAGCCCTTTCTCTGTTACCAGTGGTGTTCCACAGGGCTCTGTTCTTCCACCTACTCTGTTCCTTCTCTTCATCAATGATCTTTTACAATTATCATTTTCCTCTCTTCTTCATGCCTCTGCTAATGATTCTACCCTTCACTGTTCCTCTGCCTTTTCTTCACAAGCTTCATCTGTTACTCGTAATCAATCTCGTATCACTTTTTCTACTACTCTTAACTCCAAATTGCAGAAAGTATCTGAGTGGGGCACTCAAAACTTAGTGAAATTCAATGCCTTCAAGACACAGTTTCAGGCTATCTCTTTGTGTTCTTCTCCTCCTGAAAATCCTATTGTCTCCAAAACTAACAAAATTTACCCTCTTAACTCTATCAACATATATTGAATCCATATAGCCTCTAACTTGTCTTGAAGGAATCACATAATCCAAATTTCTAAATCTTCATTCAAAAAATTGGGTGTTTTGTTTCATTTTCGTCATTACTTTTCCTCTTTGCAGTTACTTAAAATATACAAAGGTTTTATCCGTCCCTGCTTAGAATACTGCTCACACATCTGGGGTGCTTCTTCTTATACTTATCTTCTTGATAGTGTTGAATATAAAGCAGTCAGACTCATTAATGATCCTTCTCTTACTTCTAATTTAGATTCTCTCTCTCTTCGCCGTAAGGTATCTTCCCTTTCGCTTTTTTATCGCAACTACTTCCATCGCTGCTCTGATGAGTTGGCGAGTTGCATCCCTTCTGCACTTCCGAGGCCGTGTAACACTCGCAAAGCGGCCTCATCTCACAGGTACTGTGTGGAGAATTGTAGCTCGATGATTGGTCGGTGCAGCGACTGATTCTTCCCATCTACCTCCAGACTCTCGAACTCTCTTCCTCCTTTTGTGTTTCCTAATTCTTATGACCTTTCTTCCTTTAAAAAGCAGATCTATCATCATCTCAGAGCCTAGTTCTCCATTTCTCTGGGTCCTGTGTACTTTGACTGTTTTTTTTTGTCTGTCGTTTTCCTTTGTGTGACATTACCTCATCTCAGCCTTGTCTTTAACCTTTTTCTTTCCTTCGTGTTGGTATTTTCTCGCGTCCAGGTCTTTATTGATGATGGCAGTTTCTGCCTGTCCCGGGGTCACACTCATAAAAAAAAAAGTTACTTAAAATTTATAAAGGTCTTATCTGTCCCTGCTTAGAATACTGCTCACACATCTTGGTGATTCTTCTTATACTTTCTTCGTTGATAGGGTTGAATCTAGGACAGTCAGACTCATTAATGATCCTTCTCTTACTTCTAATGTAGATTCTCTCTCTCTTTGTCGTAAGGTATCTTCTCGTTCTCTTTTCTATCGCTACTACTTCCATCGCTGCTCTGATGAGTTGGAGAGTTGCATCCCTCCCCCACTACCGAGGCTGCATAACACTCGCCAAGCAGCCTCATCTCACAGGTACTGTGTGGAGATTTGTAGGTCGTGGATTAATCAACAGTGACTGCTTCTTCCCATTTACCTCCAGACTCCGAAACTCTCTTCCTCCACCTGTGTTTCCTATTTCTTATGACCTTTCATCCTTCAAAAAGCAGATCTATCGTCATCTCAGGGCCTAGTTCTCCATATCCCTGGGTCCTCTGTACTGTGTTTTTTCTGTCTGTCGTTTTCCTTTATGTGGCATTACCTCATCTCTGCCTTGTTCTTAACCTTTTTCTTTTCCTTCGTCTTGGCGTTTTCTCGTGCCCGGGCCTTTATTGATGAGGACAGTTTCTGCCTGTCCCGGTGTCACACTCATTAAAAAAATGAGATTCATATGATAAATGGCTGTGAAGTATTAGTCCCAAGTTCCTAACAGAAGGAACATTGTATTTCTCTTTCAGTTGTGGAGTTCATATCCAAGGTTAGGAGGTCAAGATGTTCTGTATTCTTGGAGAATATAAATTGGATATGCATGATGCTCTGAGGAACAGGTAAATAGTTTCAGAATATATCAAAACGTATTTGACAAAGCACTGGAACTTCTGGGACACCGACTTCTACAAAGAGATTTGATATATGTTTTTTTTTCTAATTTTACTGACTGTATGCGACCAGTGTGACACCTTTTAAAGCAGAAGTTATCCATATATAAGCCTTTCATTATCCTAAAGATCTCTGGATGAGAGACACTATCAAAAGCTTCGTAGAGGTCACATAGCGCAAGCAATCATATTTCATTCTTATCCATGTTTTTGTAGAGTGTGTCAGTAACTTGTGATAAGGCAGTTTGTTTATATAGATCCTTCCTGAAACCATGCTGGGTTCTCGAAAAGAGATGGTCTCTTGGCAAGTATTCATACAACTTGTTTGCTACTATTTTCTATAAAACTTTTGATAAAATTGGGAGAAAGATAATGAGCCCATAGTTGCTCAAAATCTTTGTCTCCCTGTAGTGAATACTAGGCAAACAATTCCATATATCCATTCTTATGGAAATACACCTTTGACAATGAAGGTGTTTATTGTCTTAGTTATGTAAAAAGATAGTACAGGCAGTGATTCTTTTATTGGACACTACATTTGCACCACAAGAATGTATTTTTAATTTTTCTTATTATATTTATTAGTGAAATTATGTTTACAGGTTGAGAACTAGATAGAGCACCTTGAATACTAAATATTTCAGCCTTCTCCTTTTGGTTTTCTCGAATACAATGTGACATTATCTTCTTATACCTCTCTCCTTATATTTGCTTAAAACTAATTAACCTTTTCACAGGACTGAAAGATCATCTAAATGTATCTTTTGAGCGGAGATCATTTTACTTGGTACAATAACTTATATAAGCGTCCATATGTTTCCTTTATTAGTTTTATAATTCAGGGTGTTTAATGAGTATGTGCACGCTTTTTGGATAGCTCATATTGCTCTTCATTTAGTTCATCATGATTTTGATCTAGGTTTTTTCCATCGTATTTTTAAATGACATTTCGATCTTTATTTTATCATTAAGCCATTGAGCAGAGGGACGGGTTATATTTGTTTTACTACTGGGGCACAAATATCTTAGCAAGACACAATTTTTTTGTCATTATCTGCTCTGGTTTCTAGACGTCGTCGGTATTAAGAATCTCTTTAAATTTTGGAAAACATTTTATCAAACTATTACAGATTTTATTCGCACTATAGTTGAGACCCCTGAAAAACGAAACTGTGTCTGCCAATATTTTCTTCATCGTGGCTAACGAGATTTTTTGATCATAGAGTATTTGTTTCCACAGGACCTCTAACTTTGTTAATATTATAAACATATGTTATAATTCTTTTAATTAACTTTTACATGAGCATCACAGTGTCATATGTAGCTTTAGATTCTCCACCCACGGATGGGTGGAACGGGTCATGGAGGACCCATAGGGCGGTCACCAGCCAGAACAGGCCCCAACCCCTCACTGTGGTGCCCAGCCACAGCAGTAACCTCCCGAGTAAACAGCTTAAACTCTCTTGCCTGGACGAGGCGCGATCCGTCGACCTCGCGAATGTGAGGCCAGCGAGTTACCACTGTACTAGGCAGGAGGCTCAGTGTCATATTTAATTGCCAAATCAAACTTCTTCTCATGACCAACAGAGAATTTAGCACCTTAACTAATTCCTTTTTACAGTCGCTCATATTACTTATCAGTATTATATCCATTATTATTTTTCTGTTGCAATCGGCAAATAGATTTCTATTTCAGCTTAAGAAGTGAATAAAGCTTTCTTTAATACAATCTTTTGCAACATAAGAGTAGAATAATAAATAACTGTTAAAGATTACCAAGTTCCTAACACAGAGAACATGACCAAAATGAGAAGGTCCTACATTAATTACAAGGTCTTTGGATATACAATAAAGATAAAGTTTTGAGCCCATAATCGTTATCAGGCAGACCAAAAAGTTGCTGAAATCATAACCTTGCTTATGGGGGCACTCCTCCCCTCCTTTATTAAAACTGTTTCTTCTCCTAATCCTTGGTTTTACCATGCTTGCTCCATAGTCATTCAGACAGATCTGATTTAACTCGCTCAGATTCATAGATCCAAAGCTTCCTTTGAAGGATAGTTGATGGCCTGAGCTCTTCTCTCACTGATAAATATTGCAAACTCTTAGCCAAAAAGATCTTCAATAACTTCTGTAGCTCAAGGTTTCTCCCGCTCAGTCGTCCAGATGGTTCTAAAGCTTGTTCCCCCACTGACAGACCCATACTCTTTGGCTTCTATTTTGTTCGATAGGTTTCTGTGAGCTATCCCAGTACATTTGACTCTCGTACTTTCCCATTTGTAACCGTATGGCTACCCAATTCTTTCTACACGGAAAGTGTAGACGACGATAGGCATTCGAACCTGATGCTATCCCTGCAAGGCTCATTAAGGGGTATGCAAATGTGCTGTCTTCATGCTTAGCTGTCTTTTTTGCTGTTGTCTGTCTCTCAGTCAGTATCTATCCATCATCATAGAAGCTCTAGTTCATTCAATTTCTAAGATGGGTGACCATTCTAATCATTCCAATTACCGAACACTTGCCCTAATATTTACCATTGATAAAATATTTGAAACTTTTCACAATTTTTACTTCTTGACACATCTTGAATCTAACTTGCTTATTTCTAATCACCAGTATGGCTTCAACAAAGCAATAACCTCTGGAACCCACTGTATTATCTCAATCATGCATGGTCATCTTTGGAGAACTATGGGAAATATTTTGTGGTCATCCTGCACAGCACCATCTTTAGCACATTGAGTATACCCAACATGAAGATTTGTAACTTCCTCTTTGACTTACCATGGGGTGACTACTGCTTTCGGTCTCACAACCCTGATCAGATAGCCCTAAAAGCTGGTGATACCATAACCTCTGGAATGGAGGCGTACAACCCCTCCTATACAAAAACTTTTTCTTCCTCTAAACCCTGGTTTGACCGTGCCTGCTCCATGTCTATTCAGGCCAGGAATTGGGCACACCAGTTGTAACAAGCTTTACCTTCTGATTTAACTCGCTCTTCTTTTATTATAGCTAGGAATTACTGTACTACTCAGATACGAAGGTCTAAGGCTTCCTTTATAAGAAGGAAAGTTGATGACCTAAACTCCTCTTCCACAGCCAAATGTTAGTCTTTAGCCTAAACCCTCTCCAAAAACTTCTGCAACTCAAGTTTTTCCCCTCTCATCCATTCTCATGGTTCTATAGCACGCTCTCTCACTGACAAAGCCATTTTTTTGCAAACTCTTCCATACACGATTCCAGTGAACCTGTCCTAAACCTTTACCCCTCTCTAACCCTATGCCCTCCCTTATCCTTTCTTCACACAAAGTTCATAAGGTTCTTTGCTTGCTAAATAGGAACAAGGCATCTGGTCCTGATGGTATCCATGCATAGCTCCTTAAGGACTTTGCAGATGAACTGGCTGCCATGCTTTGCCATCTTTTCCACCTCATTCTGCCAACCAGTTTCTATCCTTTATCTTGGAAGCATGCTCTAGTGCAAACTGTTCCTAAGAAGGGTGAATACTCTATTCCTTCAAACTACCGCCCTATTGCCCTAATCTCTTCTATTGCCAGAGTCTTCGAAACTTTACTCAATGCTCACTTCCTAAAATGCCTTGAATCTCAGTCACTTATCTCTGATCACTAGTATGGCTTCTACTGGTGACCTGCTGTCCTATCTTACCCATGTATGCTCATCTATTCTGGGGAACTATGGGGAATCCTTTGACGTCGCCCTTGATATCTCTAAGGCTTTTCACAGAGTCTGGAGTAAGGCCTTGCTGGCCAAACTCCTTCCCTATAGCTTTACACCTTCTCTCTGTTCTCTGATTTCCAGTTTTCTATCTGAATATTTTATTTGGTGCAACATCTAGCCCATTCCCTGTTGCATTGCTGTTCCACAAGGCTCTGTTCTTTCACCTACTCTGCTCCTTCTCTTCATCAATGATCTTGTACAATCCTCATCTTCCTCTCTTCTTCACGCCTTCGCCGATGATTCTACCCTTCACTTTCCCTTTGCTTTTTCCTCACAACCTTCATCTGCTACTCGTAATCAGTCTCATATCACTCATTCTTCTACTCTCAACTCCGATTTGCAGAGGGTATATGAGTGGGGCACCCATAATTTAGTTAAATTCAATGCCTCCAAGACACAGTTTAAATCTGTCTCTTTATTTTCTCCTCCTGATAGCCCTATTTTCTTTGATGCTAAATATATTTACCCTCTTAATTCTATCAACATATTAGGAATCCATTAGCTTCTAAGTTATCTTGGAGGAATCATTTAATCCAAATTTCTAAATCTGCTTCCAAAAAATTGGGGATTCTGTTTTGTTTTCATCATTACTTTTCCTCTTTACGGTTACTTAAAATCTATAAAGGTCTTACCCATCCCTCTTAGAATACTAATCACACATTATTGATCCTTTTCTTACATCTAATCTGGATTCTCTTTCTCTTAGCTGCAAGGTTTCGTCCCTTTCTCTTTTCTATCGCTACTACTTCCATCGCTGCTCTGATGAGTTGGCAAGTACTGTGTGGAGATTTGTAGTTCATGGATTTGTCGGTGCGGCGACTGCTTCTTCCCATCTATCTCCAAACACTGGAACTCTCTTCCTCCTTCTGTCTTTCCAAATTCTTATGATCTATCTTCCTTTAAAATACAGATCTACCTTCATCTCAGGGCCTTGTACTTTACCTATATTTTCAGTCAATCCTTTTCCTTTGTGTATTATTACCTCATCTCTGCCTTGTCCATAACCTATTTCTTTTCATTCATCTTAATGTTATCTCGTGATCGGGCCTTTACTGATGAGGGCAGCTTTTTTGTCTGTCTCGGTGTTACACCATAACAAAAAGAATCTCTAAATTATTGACCGTGTGTGGAACTAGGTTCCATTAGTAAAACATCCTGCTTGTAGCTTTACCCCTTCTCTACGCTCTCTAACTTTCAGTTTTCTTTTGACCTCTCTGTCTATGTGGTTGTTTACAGAACAACATATAGCAAATTTTCAGTTTCCAGTAGAGTTCCACAGAGTTTTGTTTTTAACCAACACTGTTCCTACTCTTCATCAATGGTCTTCTTCAGTTTATATCTTTCTCTATTTTCCAAGTTTCTGTCGATGCTTTTGCCCTTCATATTTTTTATGCCTTCTTTTCACAACCATCATCTACTGATCAATATCAATTTCATTTCACTCTCTCTTCAAATTTCAACTCATATTTAATTGGAGTATCTTAGTGGGACACCCGAAATTTAGTAAACTGTAATGCCTCTAAGATATTTTCTGGTTATTTCGTTGTGTTTTTCCTTTTGATACCTCTATTACCTTTGAATACAAAAGCAAAATACTCTCTTAATGCTATAAATATGTTATTAATTCAGACACACTTAGATTTATCTTTTGAGAGTCATATACTTCTAATTTCTAAAACTGCTTTTTAAGTAACTGGAAGTTCTTTTTCATATTCGTAATTTAATTTGTTCTTCTCATTTATTCAAAAAAAATATAAAGGCCTTATCACTCCCATTTTGTTACACTGCTCTCACGTCTGGGGTGTTTCTTCTTATAATTAATTCATTGAAGGACATAGGACTCATTAATAACCACTCTTTTACCTCTCAACTTGACACTTTCTCTTTACTGGAAGGTGGCCTTTCTCTTTTTTATCGCCACTAAATCCATCTCTACTCTGATGAGTAGGCAGGTTTGATCCCTGGCTAGGCTACATAATACACACCAAACAGCCTCAACTCACAGGTTGGTGCAGTGACTGATTTTTCTTCAACTTCCAGACCATGGAGTTCTCTTCCTCCTATGTTTTCCCTAACACTTATGACCTTTCTTTCTTAAAAACCTGCTCTAACGTCTTCTCATGGGCTAATCCTGTCATATTTTTAGGTCTTTTTAGCCTTGACTATTCTTTTTTTTTTACCGTTTATAATTCTCTTATTTCTGCCTTCTCCTTAAGCTACTATTTTTTTCCTATTTCCGACGTGTCCTTGGTGCCCGGGCCCGATGAGGGCAATTTTCTTTAAAAAGAAAAGCCCTTGATTCAAGAAATACGAACTGAGTTTCGCTTGAATATACTCTTAACTCATTTTTTTGAGTATTTTATTTTTCTTTCAATTGTGGATTCCATTTCTAAGACTTAGACAGGAACATTTTTGCGTTTTTAAAAAGAAGAACCTGTCAGCATCTATAAGTTGGACAGGTTTGGCGTTCTCAGCATTGGTTCGTAAATTATTTATGAATGCAGTAAAAAGTAACGGAGTAAGAACTGTGCTTTGGAGTATGACATATAACGGAGCATGGGTGGTAATTGTTTTATTTATATTTACTGGAGACTTACGATTTGCTAAGAGTTTTTAAGTTGGATATTATTGAAATTAAAGGATTTCACTTCCCTTCAAATGATTGCATGACAGACCCTTTCAAAACTTCTGGAGAGGTCATATAGAACAAGCACTGTTATCTCATTCTTACCTTTATTTTAATATTACATGTCTGTAACTTGAGTTAAGGCTGTTTGTGTACAAGATCTTTTCCAAAGCTATAAAAGAATTTCCGAAATAGATATTGTTTTTTCAAATGTAATCATAAATGTGCTTATTACGGTTATCTCTAAAACTTTTTGACTATATCAAAAGAAGCGATCAATGATGTCACTTTTTTTAAATGCTTGGCAAGCGATTCCATATTTCCACTTTTCCTGGTATACTCTTGTAACACTGTAGGCGTTGATAAACATACCTATGATAAA
>JAXCGZ010014296.1:0-27679 GCA_037179515.1 Halocaridina rubra | reverse complement strand
TCATCTTTTTATATATTTTTCAGCCTTTAATAAGATGGTCCCTTAAGGGCTAAGATGTCATAACTGTTGTCTCCTCAATGTTTTACTTTCTGAAGAAAAAAAACTAAAAATTTAATAAATTAAACTTGTATAATGGGGCGCACGCATTATACAAAATATGTTGTGTGTATTTGAAATACGAATTTTAGTGTATAAATCTTGTTGTTTCCGATACTTCACTCTATTAATTTCAAGTACAAATTTTGTGAGGTGATTACTCGTTTACAGGATAATGATTCGTCATCAGAAGAGAATTCATGTGTTACAGATGGCTTCATCCCTGATGGGGATCATCAAAGATGCTTCCAAATTTTATCTACTCCTGTTGCTTTTGAACAAGTGCAATCAAATTGCAGGAGTCAAGGATCAGACTGGAATATTTTTGTTACACGCGACAGTGGAGACTTACACAGTGCTGCTGGTAATGAAATTTATATTGAATAAATGTTCATAATGAAAAAAAAAATAGTTTTTATATATCAATATTCGATTGACACATTATTCTTTATTGGAATATATTAACTAATTTTAGATTTTTAAGCATTATGCTCATATACCAATATGAATGGTATTTAGCTTTGGCAATTAAAACACTTCTATAAAATCATGGTTTACAATTAATAAAAAGATTCCAGATTTATATCAACAGAGATAAGAAGTCATATATTGCTGATATTCCAGACATCGCTTTAAGCGGTATCAGTAAAGACCACTGGCTCGAAATAAAATCTGATGAAGCAGGCTATTTTGATTATTAATGTGGTCCACTTGCATGGGAACCAACGAATTTTACTTTTGGTGATGGAGGATACCTCCTGGTAAGTTATAACACTGTGTGATCAGTCTCTTCTAATGGTCTTAATGCATGCTGATGGCATGCCGTATGGATTATCAAAAGTATTTCTAAGGAACACGTTTTGGTTTTACTTTCTCAGATCCATATTTCTGTGTGAATATCAAGTTCCATATAAGAAAAAGAAAGTATAAACGTATTTTTTTTTCTAGAGAAGAGGAAACGCTCATGATATAATACTTTCCAGGTGAACATGAGCATTTTCAATATACAAATATAAATTTGAAAATTTTTCATCCACAGAAACGCATAGGTGTAAACATATTCTATGTTGAAAGAGACAGAGAGTATGATATGAAATGTAATATGTATTTCTCTCTTGAAGTATCAAGGGTCTGTAGTTATCTCGGAGAACTGCTCGAGCCTACACCCCATCATCTGTGCATGCAGGATTATACACATCTGAATTCAGCATTGGGCAAGAGTAATTATACTCTGAATATCAATTTGTGAATATATTTTCCATTGCAAAACTATCATTTAAAACAATTATACTTTCATTATTTCTTAAAGAAAATAGCAATCCCATCCACAACAGTTCAACTAAATATTTACTGAAAAGGCACTTATTATTCTCTGAGGGTGGTTCATACTCAATTTTTTTTCAGTATCCAACACATTATCTGTGAATATTAGCTTTAGAACAATGTAGTCTCCGTGGCAAAATGGTAACGTCTGTGACTTTGAGGCGGCAGGTCGAGGGTTCGCGCCCCGTCACGGACTGAGGTTAGTAAGGGCATACACTCAGGGTAACGATTACATCTGCCAAAACCAGCCTTCGTAAGAAGGGAACCGTTCTAGCCCTTAGTAGAAAAGGGAGTTCGTGACGTAAAAACAAATCCATTAGATTAAGAACAATGGCTCATCCCCACCCCTGGCCCTCGTTGGTTTAAGTATATGTTGGTGTAGGGAATTCCCTTATACGCAATCTAGGAATCTTGCCCCAAATGAGTCCTCACCACTGTTTGGGTCAAGATTTATCCAATGTTAACAACTGAGTTTATGACTTCAATAGTACCTATATGACTTTCCTTCTAAACTGCTAGCCTATGTTGGTTCCTTGGTGGGCTATATACAATAGTTATCATAATGCTCTCTGACCGGGTATTTATGCGAGCAACAAGAAATTCCTTGAACTCACTTTCTATAGCAAAGTTTATTTCTACAACCTGAAATCTTTCACTTATGAGCAGCGCTATCCCTCCACCAGTCCTCTCAGATCTTTCAACCCTTAATATCCTGAATCCCTCAGGAAAATCTGTGACACTTTTTATGTCCTCACTTAACTTAGTTTCTGTAACCGTTACTATATCTGCCTTACTGTTGCGAATCCTATCCTTTAATTCTATTGCTAAACCAGCTACCCCTATCAGCATTTATGTACAGCAATATTAGCAAAGCTGCATCCCCTGATTTTCTATCATTATCTTCTTTATCTTCCCTTTGGATGGAAAGCAAAATAAATTCTCCTCTTCTTCAGTTCTTCCCGCATTAACCTTCTAGCTTCTTGCAACAAGCTTTTGATCCTGTTCATTTCTTCCTGTCTTCTGTATGATCTAATGAACACTGTTTTAAATATTTTAAGGTTTATTTTCCCCTCATCAATATTTCTCTACATTTGTTCCCTCTCTCAAAGGTTACTTCCATTGGTTTTGTGTGTTTGTGATTACCTAATTGTGATTACTTAATTGGGCTTAAAGGGAAGAGCCCAAAGCTCGTATCTTCCCGTCTCCTGATCGGTTCTATTTTGTACTTAGTGATACTTATCATACCTGTCCTTAAAACTATGGATTGAGTTAGCATTAAATACCTTCTCGCTTAGCGAATTCTAATTATCAACTACTTTTACACTAAAAAAGTACTTCCTTACATCCTGCAAAGAAGTTTTCTTACGAAGCTTCAAACTATGAACTCTAGTTCTAGTGCCAGCCATATCAAAATATCGATCCACATCCACTCTATCATAACCACGAAGGACTTTAAAGATTGTCACCATATCCCCCCCCCACTCTTCTACCTTCGAGTGATGGTTAGTCTAATTCCCTCTGCCTCTCATCATAGCTGAGATTGTGTGTAATTACCTAATGTAATTACCTAATTGTGTTTACGGGAAAGAGCCCAAAGCTCGTATCTTCCCGTCTCCTCATCGGTTCCATTTTAGACTTAGTGATACTTATCATACCTGTCCTTAAAACTATGGATTGAGATAGCATTAACTACCTCCTCGCTTAGCCAATTCCAATTATCAACTACTCTTACACTGAAAAAGTATTTCCTTACATCCTGCAAAGAAGTTTTCTTACCAAGCTTCAAACTATGACCTCTAGTTCTAGAGCCAGCCATATCAAAATATCCATCCCTATCCACTCTATCATAACCATGAAGGAATTTAAAGACTGTCACCATATCCCCCCTCACTCTTCTAGCTTCGAGTGATGCTAAGTCTAATTCCCTCAGCCTCTCATCATAACTGAGATTACGTATTTCTGGCACCAGTTTCGTGGCATGTCTTTGAACTTTTTCAAGCTTAGCTATGTGCTTTTTCAAGTGCGGATTCCAAAAGGGGGCTGCATATTCGAGTTTTGGCCTCACATAGGTTACATAAATATTTCTGAACATTTCCTTGTCCATGTGCCTGAAGGCTACCCTTACATTTGATAAGAATGCATATGCTGCCCTTACTATGCCATTTATATTTATTTCTGGAGACAAATCTGCCAGTATGTTTACTCCTAGATCTCTCTCATTTTCTGTCTCTTGAAGTTGTACTCCAGCCACCAAGTAGTCAAGCTTGGGTCTTCTTGCACTTGTACCCATTCTCATTACCTTACATTTTGAAGCATTGAATTTCATTAGCCACTTTTCTGACCACTCATGCAGACTATTTAGATCTTCCAGAAGTTCTCTACCATTCTTCTCGTTTCTTACTTTCCTCACAATCTTTGCATCATCTGCAAACATATTCATGATTGAATTTACAGACTCTGGTAGGTCATTTACATATACAAGGAACAAAAGTGGCCCTAAAACTGAACCCTGTGGAATTTCACTACTAACTCTTCTCCATTCAGTCACTGAGTGTCTTAATCTAACCCTCTGTTCCCTTCCTTCTAAGTAAGTTTTTTATCCATTCCAAGACATTTCCACCTATTCTAGCCATTGCTTGCAGATTCCTAATAAGTCTCCCATGTGGAACAGTGTCAAACACTTTCTGGAAGTCTATGAGTATGCAATCTGCCCAGCCCTCTCTTTCCTGTTAGATTCGGCTTACCTCATCATTAAATTCTAATAAGTTTGTTACTGTTGATCTACCTTCTCTGAAGCCATGTTGCCTCACTGACAAAAAGTTGAAGGATTCCAAGTGAAGAGAGATATGTTTCCTTAGTAGTTTCTCCATAACTTTGCAAACTATGCTGGTCAAGGAAACTGGGCTATAGTTCAGAGTCGTATCCCTCCTTCCCTTTTTGAAGATAGGTATCACGTTTGCTAGTTTCCAGCATCTTGGAATCTCCCCTGACTTCAGTGACTTTTCAAATATGATACTTAGTGCCACTGATATTGAGTTTGCGCATTTTTTAAGCACATGAGGGGATATGTCATCAGGACCTGTAGCTTTATGAACATCTAAATCCATCAGCGCTTTGCATACCTCTGTGGCTGTAAGGTTAATGTTCTCTAATACCGGCCCTTGGGCTTTTATCTCTGCAATCTGAGGGGGTGGGGTATTTTCTACTGTAAATACTGACTGAAACTCCTTGTTCAATTCTTTGCAGATCTCTTCATCCGTCTCAGTGATGCTTCCATCCGCTTTCTTAAGCCTTAAAACCTGTTCTTTTACCTTCAGTTTTCCTCTGATAAAGCTGTGGAAAAGCTTGGGATTTTCTTTAGCCTTCCTGGTGATGATCCTCTCATAGTCTCTCTGCCTCTCTTTATTTACTTAGATAGTCATTTCTTGCTCTTTTGTACGTTTGCCAGGCATTTATGTTTTTTCTCCTCCTATACTTTTTCCAGAATTTGTCTCTCCACTCCTTAGCTCTTTTACACTCATTATCGAACCATATCTCTCTGGCATGAATTACACCTACTTTGGTGAAAGGTATGCAGCAATCTACTATCTTCCCATATTTCTCACAAAATATGTCATACATTTCTTGTACAGATTTGTTGTAAAATAAGATTCTTCAGTCAATAACTGCAAAAAGCTCATTCATTTTGATGTAATTTCCTTTCCGATAGTTCCTCCTCATGTCCTCAGTGCCTCTACTCTCAGGCAGAATATCTTCAATGATATACTCCATCAACAACACACAGTGGTCACTCTTTCCAATTGGTGGTTCATACTCAATTTTTTCAATATCCAAAACATTATCTGTGAACACTAGATCAAGTAGTGATGGCTCATCCCCACCCCTGGCCCTCGTGGGTTCCATTACATGTAGGTGTAGGAACTTCCCTTGAATGCAATCTAGGAACCTTGCCCCGAATGAGTCCTCACCACTGTGTGGGTCAAGATTAATCCAATCTATCTCTTTATGATTAAAATCTCCCATAATCAAAATCCTACATTTTTTTTCCTGTGCCATGTTAACAACTGAGTTTATGACTTCAATAGTACCTATATGACTTTCCTCATAAACTTCTAGCCTATTCTGGTTCCTTGGTGGTTATATACAACAGTTATTATAATGCTCTCTGACCCAGTATTTATGCGAGCAACAAGAAACTCCTTGAACTCGCTTTCTATAG
Source organism: Halocaridina rubra (assembly GCA_037179515.1). Taxonomy (NCBI): domain Eukaryota; kingdom Metazoa; phylum Arthropoda; class Malacostraca; order Decapoda; family Atyidae; genus Halocaridina; species Halocaridina rubra. The sequence goes on along the minus strand of JAXCGZ010014296.1, from coordinate 22,041 downwards.
CCAAGTTTATTTCTTCAACTTGAATCCTTTCACTTATGAGCAGTGCCATCCCTCCACCAGTCCTCTCAGATCTTTCAACCCTTAATATTCTGAAGCCCTTAGGAAAAACTGTGACACTGTTTATGTCCTCACTCAACTTAGTCTCTGTAATTGCTACTATATCTGCCTTACTGTTGTGAATCCTATCTTTTAATTCTACTGCCTTACCAGCTAATCCATCAGCATTTGTGTATAACAAACTTAATGAGGCCCCATCCCCTGATCTTCTGTCATTATCTTCTTTATCTCCCCTATGTCTGGAAGAACTCTGAAATGAAAATTTTTCTTCTCTTCTTCATTTCTTTCCTCATTTAACCTTCTTGCCTCTTGCAACAAGTTTTTGATCTTTCCCATCTCTTCCTGTGTTCTGTATCGTCTAAAGAACACTTTTTTGAATTCTTGAAGGTCTTTTAGACTTTTTTTCTCAACAATATATCCCTACATGTTTCCCCTCTCTCAAATGTTACTTTTGTTGGTCTCGGCTTTCCTTCCCTCGAATATTTGCCTAGTTGGTGAATGTTTACAATATCCTCAGGACCACAAACTACTCCAAGCTTTCTTATCAGGTCTACAACCCTAGCTTTATTTTCTTCAAGTCTCCCCTGCCATGTTGGCTCCTGTGATTCGCTTATGCCTGAGATTACCACTGTCTTCTCTTTATCAAGGGCCTGTTTAATCACTGGATTTTCCCTTTCCATCACAACGTCTTTCATTTGTTCGATTACTGTCTCTTTATAGTCAACTGTTTGTATGTTTTCCAGTGCCACCACCTTTACAGCCTCTTTTACTGCCACATTCCCCTTTATTGCTTCAGCAAAGGAAGTTTTCATGGCATCACGTTCCATATTCAACTCCTGGAACTCTTTTCTAAACTGTTCAATATTTTCCTTAATTTGGACATTCCAAGCTGCAGTCTCGTCTCTCTCAGAAGAGAGCAGTGAACTAACATTAATTCATTTATGTTGTCGTTCAGCTGTTTGTTTTTTATCTTCTTGTTTAGAAATTCTAGATTCTAGTTGACTCTTTTCCCTTCCAGCTTCTTTATTCTTTTTTCTAGTTCCTTTCTCTCCTGCCCTTGTGCTTTATTTGCTTCCTCCAAAGATCTTATTTGCTCTCTGAGTGTTTCATTCTCTTTCATTTCTCCATCCATATTCCGAATTTTATCATCAAGGCTTATAACCATTGCCTCTAAATCCTTGATTTTCTGTTTTAGTCTCCTAATAGCTACCCCTCCCCCCGACCCATGGGTGGGAGAGGTTCAGGACAGAGATGGCCTCATATTTATGTTTTCCCTCTCACAGAATATAGAAGGAAGAAGAGAAAGAGAAAAAAAGAGAAAAAAAAATTATTTAAGCTTCACACAGAATTTTTATATCTTCATATAAGTGCTATTTAGTGACTCAATTTATCTCTTTTCTGGTAACACACATCTTAACTTAAAAATTGACAATGGTAATTTGTGGATAAAAAGAAAAAAATGCTAATAAAAACAAAAGCAAAAGTCAAACTGCAGGAAAATTCGAATTTGTATCTGAGGAGACACCCACCTATTTCTGCTATATATTCTTTTTAACTGATAAACTCACTTGCTAACCAAGATATGTTATCACATGATTTTGCACCAACATGTTATGAAAAAAATTTGAAAAGTGAACACATTTACATTAAGTTGTTGATGGTTCATTCATATTGTAACCTGTAAATTAATTACAAATAGTTTAAAGTTAATATGTATCATAATTTAATGAAATGAGGAAGTTAAATATATTACATCGGGTATGGAAAACGAGGAAGAAGAAGAAGAAGAAGAAGAAGAAGAAGAAGAAGAAGAAGAAGAAGAAGAAGAAGAATTTCTATTACAGCACAGACAACAGCAAGACTTAGAAGGAAAAAAATAAACTTAACACACGTCGGTTCTTCAAAAATATTCGTTTTCTTTGAACATCATCCAAAGATTACAATGCTTTAAGGCAGACTATAATAAACCAAATTTGTCACATTCTTCAAAATTAAATACTCTAAATAGCTTATTATTATTATTATTATTATTATTATTATTATTATTATTATTATTATTATATATATATATATATATATATATATATATATATATATATATATATATATATATATATATATATATATATATATATATATATATATATATATATATATATATATGGATTGATTCGGTTTTACGTCACGAACTCCCTTACCTACTAAGGGCTAGGACGGTTGCCTTCTAAAAAAGGACTTGTGTTGGCAGATGTAATCGTTACCCAGAATGTATGCCCTTACTAACCTCAGTCCGTGACGGGGCGAGAACCCTCGACCTGCCGCCTTAGAGTCGCAGAGGCTACCATTTTGCCACGGAGACAACATATATATATATATATATATATATATATATATATATATATATATATATATATATATATATATATATATATATATATATATATATATATATATATATATATATATATATATATATATATATATATATATATATATATATATATATATATATATATATATATATACATTTACATGCATATATATATATATATATATATATATATATATATATATATATATATATATATAATATATATATATATATATATATATATATATATATATATATATATATATATATATATATATATATATATATATATATATATATATATATACATTTACATGCATATATATATATATATATATATATATATATATATATATATATATATATATATATATATATATATATATATATATATATATATATATATATATATATATATATATATGTGTGTGTGTGTGTGTGTGTGTGTGATTACCTAATTGTGATTACCTAATTGTGTTTACGGGAAAGAGCCCAAAGCTCGTATCTTCCCGTCTCCTCATCGGTTCCATTTTAGACTTAGTGATACTTATCATACCTGTCCTTAAAACTATGGATTGAGATAGCATTAACTACCTCCTCGCTTAGCCAATTCCAATTATCAACTACTCTTACACTGAAAAAGTATTTCCTTACATCCTGCAAAGAAGTTTTCTTACCAAGCTTCAAACTATGACCTCTAGTTCTAGAGCCAGCCATATCAAAATATCCATCCCTATCCACTCTATCATAACCATGAAGGAATTTAAAGACTGTCACCATATCCCCCCTCACTCTTCTAGCTTCGAGTGATGCTAAGTCTAATTCCCTCAGCCTCTCATCATAACTGAGATTACGTATTTCTGGCACCAGTTTCGTGGCATGTCTTTGAACTTTTTCAAGCTTAGCTATGTGCTTTTTCAAGTGCGGATTCCAAAAGGGGGCTGCATATTCGAGTTTTGGCCTCACATAGGTTACATAAATATTTCTGAACATTTCCTTGTCCATGTGCCTGAAGGCTACCCTTACATTTGATAAGAATGCATATGCTGACCTTACTATGCCATTTATATGTATTTCTGGAGACAAATCTGCCAGTATGTTTACTCCTAGATCTCTATCATTTTCTGTCTCTTGAAGTTGTACTCCAGCCACCGAGTAGTCAAGCTTGGGCCTTCTTGCACTTGTACTCATTGTGTTTACGGGAAAGAGCCCAAAGCTCGCATATTCCCGTCTCCTGATCGGTTCCATTTTATACTTAGTGATACTTATCATACCTGTCCTTAAAACTATGGATTGAAATAGCATTAACTACCTCCTCGCTTAGCCAATTCCAATTATCAACTACTCTTACACTGAAAAAGTATTTCCTTACATCATGCAAAGAAGCTCTCTTATGAAGCTTCAAACTATGACCTCTAGTTCTAGAGCCAGCCATATCAAAATATCGATCCCTATCCACTCTATCATAACCATGAAGGAATTTAAAGACTGTCACCATATCCCCCCTCACTCTTCTAGCTTCGAGTGATGGTAAGTCTAATTCCCTCAGTCTCTCATCATAACTGAGATTGCGTAATTCTGGCACCAGTTTCGTGGCATGTCTCTGAACTTTTTCAAGCTTAGCTATGTGCTTTTTCAAGTGCGAATTCCAAAAGGGGCCTGCATATTTGAGTTTTGGCCTCACATAGGTTACATAAATATTTCTGAACATTTCCTTGTCCATGTGCCTGAAAGCTACCCTTGCATTAGATAAGAATGCATATGCTGCCCTTACTATGCCATTTATATGTATTTCTGGAGACAAATCTGCCAGTATGTTTACTCCTAGATCTCTCTCATTTTCTGTCTCTTGAAGTTGTACTCCAGCCACCGAGTAGTCAAGCTTGGGCCTTCTTGCACTTGTACCCATTCTCATTACTTTACATTTTGAAGTGTTGAATTTCATTAGCCACTTTTCTGACCACTCATGCAGATTATTTAGATCCTCCTGAAGTTCTCTACCATTTTTCTCGTTTTTTACTTCCTTCACAATCTTTGCATCATCTGCAAACATATTCATGAATGAATTTGCAGACACTGGTAGGTCATTTACATATACAAGGAACAAAAGTGGCCCTAAAACTGAACCCTGTGGAACTCCACTACTAACTCTTCTCCATTCAGACACTGAGTGTCTTACTCTAACCCTCAGTTCAATTCCTTCTAAGTAAGTTTTTATCCATTCCAAAACATTTCCACCTATTCTAGCCATTGCTTGCAGCTTCCTAATAAGTCGCCCATGTGGAACAGTGTCAAACGCTTTCTGGAAGTCTAGGAATATGCAATCTGCCCAGCCCTCTCTTTCCTGTAAGATTTGGCTTACCTCATCATAAAATTTCTCCACAACTTTGCAAACTATGCTGGTCAAGGAAACTGGTCTATAGTTCAGAGTCGTATCCCTCCTTCCCTTTTTGAAGATAGGTATCACATTTTCTTGTTTCCAGCATATTGGAATCTCCCCTGACTCCAGTGACTCCTTAAATATGATACTTAGTGCCACTGATATTGTGTTTGCGCATTTTTTTAAGCACATGAGGGGATATGTCATCCGGACCTGTAACTTTATGAACATCTAAATCCATCAGCGCTTTGCATACCTCTGTGGCTGTAAGGTTGATGTTCTCTAATACCAGCCCTTGAGCTTCTATCACTGCAATCTGAGGGGGTGGGGTATTTTCTACTGTAAATACTGACTGAAACTCCTTGTTCAATTCTTTGCAGATCTCTTCATCTGTCTCAGAGATGCTTCCATCCACTCTCTTTAGCCTTCAAACCTGTTCTTTTAACTTCAGTTTTCCTCTGATAAAGCTGTGGAAAAGCTTGGGATTTTCTTTATCCTTCCTGGTGATGTCCCTCTCATAGTCTCTCTTTACCTATCTCCTTTTACTTAGGTAGTCATTTCTTGCTCTTTTGTAGGTTTGCCAGGCATTTATGTTTTTTCTCCTCCTATACCTTTTCCAGCATTTGTCTCTCTACTCCTTAGCTCTTTTACACCCATTATCGAACCATTTCTCTCCGGCATGAATTACACCTACTTTGGTGACAGGTATGCAGCAATCTACTATCTTCCCATATTTCTCACAAAAGATGTCATACATTTCTTGTACAGATTTGTTGTAAAATAAGGTTCTCCAGTCAATAACTGCAAAAAGCTCATTCATTTTGATGTAATCTCCTTTCGGATAGTTCCTCCTTATGTCCTCAGTGCCTCTACTCTCAGGAAGAATATCTTCAATGATATACTCCATCAACAACACACAGTGGTCACTCTTTCCAATTGGTGGTTCATACTCAATTTTTTCAATATCCAACACATTATCTGTGAACACTAGATCAAGTAGTGATGGCTCATCCCCACCCCTGGCCCTCGTTGGTTCCATTACATGTTGGTGTAGGAAATTCCCTTGTACGCAATCTAGGAATCTTGCCCCGAATGAGTCCTCACCACTGTGTGGGTCAAGATTTATCCAATCTATCTCTTTATGATTAAAGTCTCCCATAATCAAAATCCTACATTTTTTTTCCCGTGCCATGTTAACAACTGAGTTTATGACTTCAATAGTACCTATATGACTTTCCTCATAAACTTCTAGCCTATTTTGGTTTCTTGGTGGGTTGTATACAACAGTTATTATAATGCTCTCTGACCCAGTATTTATGCAAGCAACAAGAAATTCCTTGAACTCACTTTCTATAGCCAAGTTTATTTCTTCAACTTGAATCCTTTCACTTATGAGCAGTGCTATCCCTCCACCAGTCCTCTCAGATCTTTCAACCCTTAGTATTCTGAAGCCCTTAGCAAAAACTGTGACACTGTTTATGTCCTCACTCAACTTAGTCTCTGTAATTGCTACTATATCTGCCTTACTGTTGTGAATCCTATCTTAATTCTACTGCCTTACCAGCTAATCCATCAGCATTTGTGTATAACAATATTAATGAGGCCCCATCCCCTGATCTTCTGTCATTATCTTCTTTATCTCCCCTTTGTCTGGAAGAACTCTGTAATGATAATTTTTCTTCTCTTCTTCATTTCTTTCATCATTTAACCTTCTTGCCTCTTGCAACAAGTTTTTGATCTTTCCCATCTCTTCCTGTGTTCTGTATTGTCTAATGAACACTTCTTTGAATTCTTGAAGGTCTTTTAGACTTTTTTTTCTCAACAATATTTCCCTACATGTTTCCCCTCTCTCAAATGTTACTTTTGTCGGTCTCGGCTTTCCTTCCCTCGAATATTTACCTAGTTGGTGTATGTTTACAATATCCTCAGGACCACAAACTACTCCAAGCTTTCTTATCAGGTCTACAACCCTAGCCTTATTTTCTTCAAGTCTCCCCTGCCATGTTGGCTCCTGGGATTCGCTTATGCCAGAGATTACCACTGTCTTCTCCTTATCAAGTGCCTGTCTGATGAGTGGGTTTGCCCTTTCCATCACAACGTCTTTCATTTTTTCGATTACTGTCTCTTTATAGTCAACTGTTTGTATGTGTGTGTGTGTGTGTGTGTGTGTGTGTGTGTGTGTGTGTGTGTGTGTGTGTGTGTGTGTGTGTGTGTGTGTGTGTGTGTGTGTGATTACCTAATTGTGTTTACAGGAAAGAGCCCAAAGCTCGCATCTTCCCGTCTCCTGATCGGTTCCATTTTGTACTTAGTGATACTTATCATACCTGTCCTTAAAACTATTGATTGAGATAACATTAACTACCTCCTCGCTTAGCCAATTCCAATTATCAACTACTCTTACACTGAAAAAGTATTTCCTTACATCCTGCAAAGAAGTTTTCTTACGAAGCTTTTGATTAGTAGGTTGGCCATGGCACCAACCGCCCGTTGAAAGACTACGACTGAAGTATTAGGATGCAACTAGGACTGGTCCAGACAGTTCCATTTTGAATCTTCCTTCAGGACGGTTCTTTCCTCATGCCTACATCTACACTGAATATTCTGGCATATTCATTACACATCTCTTGCTATTCCATTACATTTGACAAGTCACAACATTCCGCACATCTGTCTCTTTTACTTTCTTTTTCATCACATATGTTATTATTTATGGAAGGTTCACAACTAATGGCCCCCAGTACCCGGCATAGTGGGGTGCGAAGAATTTCCGGGGATCGTGTTGTCTCCACCATTGGCTTGAGGGTAGACACTCCTGGTGGTAGTAATGGTTCTGCTGTTAACCTTGCACCGCTCAATAGATCTGCTTATTTCACTCTTCACTGGTCTAACATTCGTGGGCTGAACTCTAATCTTTCGTCTGTGGAACAGCACTTGGGCACTTTCCTCCATAACCTCCTCCTCCTATCTGAAACTCAGCTGTCTATACATGCTTCCACTGACCCATTCCAAATCTCTCACTATAATCTGTATACTCGTTTTTGTTCCAAAGGTGGGGTCTGTGCATACTGCAACACTACCACTCCTACTGTGAGGCTCATGGACCTTGAATCTCCTGACTTTGATGTTCTCTGGCTAAAAATCTATCTCTCAACTACCACTATCTTCCTTTGCTTCTGCTACTGTTCTCCAAACTCCACCGAGTTTGTGTCTTTCTTTTAATATCTATCCTCGTACCATGAGTCCTTGCTATCTTTTCACCCACATGCCGAAGTTCTCTACATTGGAGACTTCAATGTACACCACAGTGAGTGGCTTCATTCTTCTCACACTGATGTGGGAGGAAGCAAGGCCCTTGCATTTTCTATTACTCACGATCTGGAGCAAATTATCAAACGCCCTACTTGCGCTCCTGATCGTCACGAACGTGCTGCAAACATTCTTGACCTATTTTTACTTCTAACCCTTCAAACTACTCTTATTCTGTGTTTTCCCCTCTTGGTAAATCTGACCACTCTATGATGTCAGTCTCTTCCATTTTCGCTCCCCCACCACCAATCCCTCATACTCAACGCCGCCTTTGGCACTTTGAGCGTACCCAACGAGAAAATTTGTGTATGTTTCTCTTTGACTTCCCATGGGATGACTACTGCTTTCTGTCCTGCAACCCTGATCAGGTAGCTCTAAAAGTTGCCGAGATCACAACCTCGGGAATGGAGGCGTACATCCCCTCTTCTACAAAAACTTTTTCTCCCCCTAAACCTTGAATTGACCATGCCTGCTCCATGGCTATCCAGACTAGGAATCGGGCTCACCGATCTTACCTTGCCTCTCCTTCTGATTTAACTTGCTCTGCTTTTATTATAGCTAGGAATCGCTGTACTGTTCAGATTCGAAGGTCTAAGGCTTCCTTTATAAGAAGGAAAGCTGATGATCTTAACTCCTGTCCCACTGACAAATGCTTCTGGTCCTTAGCCAAAAACCTCTCTAAAAACTTCTGTAACTCTAGCTTTCCCACTCTCATTCGTTTTGATGGTTCTATAGCTTGCTCTCCCACTGACAAAGCCACTCTATTTGGCTCTCATTTTTCTACCAACTCTTCTATCAACGATTCCAGCGCACCTGTTCCTCAGTCTTTTCCCCTCTCTAACCCTATGCCCTCCCTTATCCTTTCTTCATGCAAAGTTCATAAGGTTCTTCGCTCGCTAAAGGCGAACAAGGCATCTGGTCTTGATGGTATCCCTGCAAGGTTCCTTAAGGAGTTTGCAGATGAACTGGCTCCCGTGCTTTGTCGTCTTTTTCACTTCATTCTGTCAACCAGTATCTATCCTTCATCTTGGAAGCATGCTCTAGTTCAACCTGTTCCTAAGAAGGGTGCCCGCTCTATTCCTTCTAACTACCAACCTATTGCCCTAACCTCCTCTATTGCTAAAGTTTTCGAAACTTTGCTCAATGCTCACTTCTTGAAACGCCTTGAATCCAACTCACTTATCTCCGATCACCAGTACAGCTTCCGCAAGGCAAGATCCACTGGTGATCTCCTGTTCTATTTTACTCATGTATGGTCATCTTCTCTGAGGAACTATGGGGAATCCTTTGTCGTCACCCTCGATATCTCCAAGGCTTTTGACAGAGTCTGGCACAAGGCTCTGTTGGCCAAACTCCCTGCCTATGGCTTTACCCCTTCTTTCTGTTCTCTGATTTCCAGTTTTCTTGCTGACAGTTCTATATCTGTTGTTGTTGATGGAGCGACATTTACCCCTTTCTCTGGTACCAGTGGTGTTCCACAGGGCTCTGTTCTTTCACCTACTCTGTTCCTTCTCTTCATCAATGATCTTCTACAATCCCCATCTTCCTCTCTTCTTCATGCCTTTGCTGATGATTCTACCCTTCACTTTTCCTCTGCCTTTTCTTCACAACCTTCATCTGTTACTCGCAATCAATCTCGTATCACTCTTTCTTCTACTCTTAACTCCGATTTGTAGAGAGTATCTGAATGGGGCACTCAAAATTTAGTAAAATTCAATGCCTCTAAGACACAGTTTCTGGCTATCTCTTTATCTTCTTTTCCTCCTGATAACCCTATTATCTTCGAAACTAATGAAATTTACCCTCTTAACTCTATCAACATATTAGGAATCCATATAGCCTCTAACTTGTCTTGGAGGAATCACATAATCCAAATTTCTAAATCTTCATCTAAAAAATTGTGGGTTTTGTTTCTTTTTCGTCATTACTTTTCCTCATTGCAGTTACTTAAACTTTACAAAGGTCTTATCTGCCCCTGCTTAGAATACTGCTCACACATCTGGGGTGCTTCTACCTTTACTTATCTCCTTGATAGGGTTGAATCTACGGCAGTCAGACTCATTAATGATCCTTCTCTTACTTCTTACCCAGATTCTCTCTCTCTTCGCAGTAAGGTATCTTCCCTTTCGCTTTTTTATCGCTACTACTTCCATCGCTGCTGTGATGAGCTTTTGAGTTGCATACCTCCTCCACTGCCGAGGCCGCGTAACACTGGCCAAGCGGCCTCATCTCACAGGTACTGTGTGGAGATTTGTAGCTCCCGGATTGGTTGGTGCAGCGACTGCTTCTTCCCATCTACCTCCAGACTCTAGAACTCTCTTCCTCATTCTGTCTTTCCTAATTCTTATGACCTTTCATCCTTCAAAAAGAATATCTATTGTCATCTCAGAGCCTAGTCATCCATATCTGTGGGTCCTCTGTACTTTGATTGTTGTTTTCAGTCTGTTGTTTTCTTTTGTGCAACATTACCTCATCTCTGCCTTGCCCTTAACCTTTTCTTTTCCTCCATCTTGGTATTTTCTCGTGGCCGGGCCTACATTGATGAGGGCAGTTTCTGCTTGTCCCGGTGTCACTCAAAAAAAAAAAAAAACTATGACCTCTAGTTCTAGAGCCTGCCATATAAAAATATCGATCCCTATCCACTGTATCATAACCATGAAGGAATTTAAAGACTGTCACCATATCCCCCCTCAATCTTCTAGCTTCGGGTGATGGTAAGTCTACTTCCCTCAGCCTCTCATCATAACTGAGATTACGTATTTCTGGCACCAGTTTCGTGGCATGTCTTTGAACTTTTTCAAGCTTAGCTATGAGCTTTTTCAAGTGCGGATTCCAAAAGGGGGCTGCATATCGAGTTTGGGCCTCACATAGGTTACATAAATATTTCTGAACAATTCCTTGTCCATGTTTCTGAAGGCTTCCCTTACATTTGATAAGAAGATATATGCTGCCCTTACTATGCCATTTATATGTATTCCAGGAGACAAATCTGCTAGTATGTTTACTCCTAGATCTCCCTCATTTTCTGTCTCTTGAAGTTGTACTCCATCCACCGAGTAGTCAAGCTTAGGCCTTCTTGCACTTGTTCCCATTCTCATTTCCTTACATTTTGAAGTATTGAATTTCATTAGCCACTTTTCTGACCACTCATGCAGACTATTTAGATCTTCCTGAAGTTCTCTACCATTGTTCTCGTTTCCTACTGTCTTCACAAGCTTTGCATCATCTGCAAGCATATTCATGAATGAATTTACAGACTCTGGTAGGTCATTTACATATACAAGGAACAAAATTTTCCGTGATTACCTAATTGTGATTACCTAATTGTGTTTACCGGAAAGAGCCCAAAGCTCGTATCTTCCCGTCTCCTCATCGGTTCCATTTTAGACTTAGTGATACTTATCATACCTGTCCTTAAAACTATGGATTGAGATAGCATTAACTACCTCCTCGCTTAGCCAATTCCAATTATCAACTACTCTTACACTGAAAAAGTATTTCCTTACATCCTGCAAAGAAGTTTTCTTACGAAGCTTCAAACTATGACCTCTAGTTCTAGAGCCAGCCATATCAAAATATCCATCCCTATCCACTCTATCATAACCATGAAGGAATTTAAAGACTGTCACCATATCCCCCCTCACTCTTCTAGCTTCGAGTGATGCTAAGTCTAATTCCCTCAGCCTCTCATCATAACTGAGATTGCGTATTTCTGGCACCAGTTTCGTGGCATGTCTTTGAACTTTTCAAGCTTAGCTATGTGCTTTTTCAAGTGCGGATTCCAAAAGGGGGCTGCATATTCAAGTTTTGGCCTCACATAGGTTACATAAATATTTCTGAACATTTCCTTGTCCATGTGCCTGAAGGCTACCCTTACATTTGATAAGAATGCATATGCTGCCCTTACTATGCCATTTATATGTATTTCTGGAGACAAATCTGCCAGTATGTTTACTCCTAGATCTCTCTCATTTTCTGTCTCTTGAAGTTGTACTCCAGCCACCGAGTAGTCAAGCTTGGGCCTTCTTGCACTTGTACCCATTCTCATTACCTTACATTTTGAAATATTGAATTTCATTAGCCACTTTTCTGACCACTCATGCAGATTATTTAGATCCTCCTGAAGTTCTCTACCATTGTTCTCGTTTTTTACTTTCTTCACAATCTTTGCATCATCTGCAAACATATTCATGAATGAATTTACAGACTCTGGTAGGTCATTTACATATACAAGGAACAAAAGTGGCCCTAAAACTGAACCCTGTGGAACTCCACTACTAACTCTTCTCCATTCAGACACTGAGTGTCTTACTCTAACCCTGTGTTCCCTTCCTTCTAAGTAAGTTTTTATCCATTCCAAAACATTTCCACCTATTCTAGCCATTGATTGCAGCTTCCTAATAAGTCTCCCATGTGGAACAGTGTCAAACGCTTTCTGGAAGTCTAGGAATATGCAATCTGCCCAGCCCTCTCTTTCCTGTAAGATTTGGCTTACCTCATCATAAAATTCTAATAAGTTTGTTACTGTTGATCTACCTTCTCTGAATCCATGTTGCCTCACTGACAAAAAGTTGAAGGATTCCAAGTGAAGAGAGATATGTTTCCTAAGTAGTTTCTCCATAACTTTGCAAACTTTGCTGGTCAAGGAAACTGGTCTATAGTTCAGAGCCGTATCCCTCCTTCCCTTTTTGAAGATAGGTATCACATTTGCTTGTTTCCAGCATCTTGGAATCTCCCCCGACTCCAGTGACTCCTTAAATATGATACAAAGTGCCACTGATATTGTGTTTGCGCATTTTTTAAGCACATGAGGGGATATGTCATCAGGACCTGTAGCTTTATGAACATCTAAATCCATCAGCGCTTTGCATACCTCTGTGGCTGTAAGGTTGATGTTCTCTAATACCAGCCCTTGAGCTTCTATCACTGCAATCTGAGGGGGTGGGGTATTTTCTACTGTAAATACTGACTGAAACTCCTTGTTCAATTCTTTGCAGATCTCTTCATCCGTCTCAGTGATGCTTCCATCCGCTCTCTTTAGCCTTAAAACCTGTTCTTTTACCTTCAGTTTTCCTCTGATAAAGCTGTGGAAAAGCTTGGGATTTTCTTTAGCCTTCCTGGTGATGTCCCTCTCATAGTCTCTCTCTGCCTCTCTCCTTTTACTTAGGTAGTCATTTTTTGCTCTTTTGTAGGTTTGCCAGGCATTTATGTTTTTTCTCCTCCTATACCTTTTCCAGCATTTGTCTCTCCACTCCTTAGCTCTTTTACACCCATTATCGAACCATTTCTCTCTGGCATGAATTACACCTACTTTGGTGACAGGTATGTAGCAATCTACTATCTTCCCATATTTCTCACAAAAGATGCCATACATTTCTTGTACAGATTTGTTGTAAAATAAGGTTCTCCAGTCAATAACTGCAAAAAGCTCATTCATTTTGATGTAATCTCCTTTCCTATAGTTCCTCCTCATGTCCTCAGTGCCTCTACTCTCAGGAAGAATATCTTCAATGATATACTCCATCAACAACACACAGTGGTCACTCTTTCCAATTGGTGGTTCATACTCAATTTTTTCAATATCCAACACATTATCTGTGAACACTAGATCAAGTAGTGATGGCTCATCCCCACCCCTGGCCCTTGTTGGTTCCATTACATGTTGGTGTAGGAAATTCCCTTGTACGCAATCTAGGAATCTTGCCCCGAATGAGTCCTCATCACTGTGTATGTCAAGATTTATCCAATCTATCTCTTTATGATTAAAGTCTCCCATAATCAAAATCCTACATTTTTTTTCCCGTGCCATGTTAACAACTGAGTTTATGACTTCAATAGTACCTATATGACTTTCCTCATAAACTTCAAGCCTATTTTGGTTCCTTGGTGGGTTGTATACAACAGTTATTATAATGCTCTCTGACCCAGTATTTATGCGAGCAACAAGAAATTCCTTGAACTCACTTTCTATAGCCAAGTTTATTTCTTCGACTTGAATCCTTTCACTTATGAGCAGTGCTATCCCTCCACCAGTCCTCTCAGATCTTTCAACCCTAAGTATTCTGAAACCCTTAGGAAAAACTGTGACACTGTTTATGTCCTCACTCAACTTAGTCTCTGTAATTGCTACTATATCTGCCTTACTGTTGTGAATCCTATCTTTTAATTCTACTGCCTTACCAGCTAATCCATCAGCATTTGTGTATAACAATCTTAATGAGGCCCCATCCCCTGATCTTCTGTCATTATATTCTTTATCTCCCCTTTGTCTGGAAGAACTCTGTAATGAAAATTTTTCTTCTCTTCTTTATTTCTTTCATCATTTAACCTTCTTGCCTCTTGCAACAAGTTTTTGATCTTTCCCATCTCTTCCGTGTGTGTGTGTGTGTGTGTGTTAGTGTATGTGAGCAATTAAAACAAGGACTTAAAATTTACTATTCTCCCTGGCAAATAGTCCAGATGATCGAAGACACAATATACTTTATGTGTTACCCCACTCTTGTACAAAAACAACTTAACCTGAGTAGCTAAAAAATAACTACAAACCAGGAAACAAACCACGAAATTCAACCACAAATATTCCGGACTAATTTCCCCTCTCTCACTTTTCCAGGCCAATGCTCTGCAGCATAATGCCCTCGAGAGGGCCTCCTTTACTCTGTAGAGAATATATATTTCATTTATACTTCCCATGTACGATATACATTTTCTTTATAACGAATTGTATAAATTTATTTTGACTAAGCTTTAATTTTATGTCTTGATGAGTATGCCGGCCATTTTATTTTTAATAAGATGTCATGCAGCATGGTCGATAGACAAAGAAGATAAAATAATGCTTAGGACCAAGGAATATTAATAATAATAATACAATCTTGAAAACTAGAAAAACTCCACATAGGAGTTTTAATTTATGTTCTGGCTTATATTAATAAATTTGTAAAGGGTCCAAAGCTATCTCTCAATCCACCCTCTACATAAAGTAGTACCCCCAGAGTGACCCATCAAGAAAACCAGAGACAACTTCTCGTGACTTTTTGGTAAAGATAAGACTTACAGCCATGCTGGATTCTGGTGTCGAAGATTCAGGGATGGCCCACTCCATAGCAATAAAGCCTCTTGCCTTCATGGAGACTTCAGTTCCTGGATGGTTCGCCATCACTAAAGCACAATTTCACTTAAAATTAATTGCCATTGCCAGCCGAGGTGATCTCAAGATTACCCTATAATGTGATTGACCCAGTGAAGTCTGACTACTAGATACTTAAGGAAGCGGGTATCAGTATGTTTGAGAAAACGAGACTAGAATTATTAGATAGGTTAATGAAGACAACTGATATATCAGGTAGGCCCTCTGTTTATTTGCAAGAAATAACAATCACAACATCTTGGATAGGCGTTATTGACAATATAATACGTCATAAATTCCTTCAAGCTTTGCCGTCACCTATTTCATCCGTGATAACCTCTCAAAAAGAGTTAAAGTTGTCACAGTTAGGCAAGTTGGCTGATGATTTGTTGCAATATTTTATTAAATCATCTGTAATGGCCGTTCAGCAACCAAATCCTGTACAATGAAGTGTTCCAAATAAGGGTAAAGCAGATTACAATTTCATTCCTATTGGTGTAGGCTCATTTAGTAAGGACCAGCGCCCAAAAGTGTACAAGACACATATTATTTTGCTGATCGTGCCAAAACTTGTAAACCATGGTGTAAATGGCAGGAAAATACAAATTGCGAAACGCTACCTAATTCCATACTGCCAACCCCTTCTTCGGAAAACTAGAGGAGCGGCTTACCCATTTTGCTCCAGCACACGTGCCACTTTTAGAAGTTGCTGCTCAACTTGGAGCTACAAAGTTAAATTTTATAACTGATACTGGTGCTAGCGTGTCAATAATTCCCTTTGAATATGTAAATGGAATTGTAATAAAACCCTCGCCTATTTCAATATCATCTTGCACTTGGGAAGGTATAAAGTGTCATGCTCAAGCAAGACCAGAAATTCAAATTCCTAGCTTCAGACGTTCATTCATGTGGACTTTTATTATCGCTGATACGGTACATCCTTTGCTCGGTTTTTATTTTCTTAGAAATGTTGGTCTTTCCATTGATTGTAAAATGAGATTAATTATTGACAGTACTACAGAAAGAAAAGTCAATGTCCCCTTGTTTCGATCATCTGTTAATGTAGTTATTAATGAAGTCCAGATTCCTCCAAGTACTGAAATATTGCTGAATGAATATTCAATTATTACCTCTCTTCATGATAATAATGATGCAGTCTATTGTGGAGTGTATCATAGAATAGACACAGGTAGTAACCCTCCTATATTTGCAAAGATACATCAGCTAATTGAAGAAAAATTCAAGGCTGCTCAAGAAGGATTCCGTGCACTCCAAAGCTTGGGCATCATTGTCCCATCTGAAAGTGAGAGGAGTTCTCCTTTACACCTAGTCCCTGAGAGTAATGGTGAATATCGTCCTTGTGGTGATTATAGAGCACTAAAGTCTGTTGCGAAAATAGACGGATACCCTATTCCCAATATTGATTCTTTTTCATCTAAACATGCAAATGAAATTTGTTTCTCAAAGACTGACTTAAATTTGGCCTATCATCAGATTAGGGTACACTCGGATGATGTCCCCAAAACAGTTATAACTACCCCTTTAGGGTTATTTGAGTTTCATTATATGACCCTTGGCCTCCGCAATGCGGCACGACTTTTCAAAGAGTAATGGACAAGATATTCTCGAACGTAACGTGTGTATTGATATACTTGGATGCTATATTAGCATTTTCAGTTAATGAAGAAGCCTATTTAAAGGATCTTGAAATAGCATTTCATATCCTTAATAAGTACAATCTTGAAGTTTCTTTGAAAAAATTTGCATTTTGCATTAAAGGAGTTGACTTTTTAGGATTCAGTGTTAGTGCTGATGGTCTTCACCGTACATCATAATAAGATTTATGAAGTGTCAGAATTTCCTTACCCAACTGGTTCAAAGAGTTTGCGCAGATTTTTGGGCATGATAGGTATTTATAGGAAATTTGTTCCTAAATTTGCCTCAATTGTCTTACCCTTAACAGAATGTATAAGACTGAAGCCAAATCACAAATCCTTAGAATTAACTGAAACAGAAAATTAATCTTTTGATGAAATTAAGGAAGTTCTGTCTAACCTCAAAGCGCCTGCACACACAGACAGGCTATATCCATTTTCAGTTAGTAACTGGTAGTAGCCAATATGCTGTAGGAGCTGCACTCCATCAAATGGTTAATGTGCAACCTATACCTGTGGGATTTTTCTCAAAGAAACTTTTACAATCACAAGGAAAATAAGACACTTTGCAGTGCTTTTAAAGTATTAATCCAGTTAAGTCTGATAGACAACAAAGGCACTTATCTATATTAACAGAATATCTTGCCGATGTTAGTTATATAAGAGGTTCACATAACATAGTGGCCAAATGCCTTTTGCGACCTGCTAACGCAGTTATGTTAGATGTTTTTGATTTACCTGAAATTGCGGAAGTTCAGTTTCTAGATGAAGAGACCCAGGCATACTCTGATAGGTTAAGACCTATCCGATTACTAAATGAAGAAAAGAAGGTGTTGTGTGACACGTCTACACCATTCCCTAGACCTTTTATACCAGAATCCCTATGTATGTCAATTTTTAATAGCCTACATAGCTTATCTCACCCCTTTATAAAGCCAACCCTGAAATTGGTAAAATCTAGGTATTTTTGGCTTGACATGGACAGATCCATCAGAAAATGATGTAGAGAGTGCTGTCTTGTCAACAGTCCAAGATTCACCGTCATACTAAGAGTGCTAAAAGTAACTTTGACTTGCCCTCATCACGTTCTCAAACAATACATCTAGATATTGTAGGTCCCCTTCCCACTGCTCAAAATCCTTTAGACTCATATATTAGTCCATATAAATATTTATTGACGTGCATCGATCGAGCCACTCGTTGGATAGAAGTATAACCATTGGCAGATTTCACTGCACAGACTGTAGCGCAAGCTTTCATAAATGCATGAATATCACGATTTGGAGTTCCTTTCCATGTTATTACTGATCGCAGTTCTCAGTTTGAGAGTGAAATGTTTCAAGAACTCTCATCAGTTGTATTATTTCATAGGTTAAGAACAACCGTTATCATCCCCAATCTAATGGAATGATAGAGCGTACTCATAGAACTATTAAATCCGCTATTATGGCTAGAAAAGAAAATTGGTTACAATCCCTACCTATTATACTTCTTGGTATTCGTAATACTCCTAATGAAAATGGATTTTCCCCATTCAGTGTTGTTACTGGTACCTCACTTTTATTACCAAAACTGATAATAAACACAAGCAATACTAATAATAGTGATTTAACAAACTCATCTGTTAAATATTTATCCATCTAAATGTCCAAATTAGATGTAAGTGACTTAGTAGTGGTAGGTGCCATGGTTTTCCAAAGACTTTTATTCCTAAAGATTTAGACACCTGTGATAAAGGTTGGTTACAAGTTGATAGAAGTCAGAAAAGCTTTGGAAGCCCCATACTCAGGACATATAAAGTTATTAAGCGCATGCTACTGTTGAACCACTAGAACATAAAAACACTGAGATTTTGATGATGATATTAGCAATAATAGTGATAAACAAAGCTATGTCAATCCTGATTCTCAGAACATAGTTCCTCCTAAAGTTGCAACATTATCCTCAGGTAGTAGAATAAGATTAAAGAGTAGTAACGATTATTTCTATCATTAGCTCCTCTTTTTGGGAAGGAACTATTGTAGAGAATATATAATTCATTTATATTTCCTATATACGATACACGTTTTCATTGTAACGAAGTGAATAGTTTAATTTTGTCTCTGCTGTTTTTTATTTTTGTTTTCATAAGTAAGACCACCATTTTATTTCTCAATAAGATATCGTGCAGCATGGTCGATAGACAAAGAATATAAAATAATGCTTAGAACCAAGGAATATTAATGATAATGCAATCTTGGAAATTAGAAAAACTCCAAATAGGGGTTTTAATTAATGTTCTGGTTTATATTAATACATTTGTAAAGGGTCTAAAGCTATCTCTTAATCCATCCTCTACAGCTCTTCTCTGCCACATCACCACCACGTCCCTCAAGATCACTAATCTAACTTAAAATTAACCAAGCAGAATAACTAATATAATCGAAGCAATACGGGTTATGCCATCCAAACCTTAGTGACAAAACTAAAAATATTACAAAAAAACATAAATACAAGCAATAACTAATAAATATCAATAACTACACAGATTTACACTTACCCTGATCTCCAGATCAGTCTACACTTCGTCACTAAAGTCTCCCATAACATTATATCCCATCCACTCTGGCGTGCGTCCCTCTCACTGCAATCGTTATTGAGGTACTTCACCTTTTACTTCTACCTCACTTTCTTCACTCTCCACTACCAGCCACAGATCCAAGATGCATCACTGTATTCCATTTACAGAAATATTATTCCGGAAATGCAAGTCTTTCACAATCCCTCTTCTCCACTGAGATGTTCACTTCCCATCGGGAGGTGTAAACCATACCTAGTGTCTCATTCGCATAAACATAACCCTATCCACCTCCTTCCCAGCAGCCATTGGCACTATGCTCGAATGTTGCCTCTCATACTGGAATACTGGCCTTTGAGGCACTGTTCTCTCATCTTGTTCCAGCCTATGAGATATATGATAAAATACTGTTTCTGCAGAAGTTACTAGAGCCCTTTCTGCCATTACCTTATTGGTCTGATGGTGTCTGTCCACAATCCCAATTCCACTTGGTCGATAAGCTTTTCTGAAAAAGACTTATGCGCCATCTATCCAACATATCCTTAACAGCCTGTAACTGGAAAGGAGTGCTGTTATTTATGAACATTTCATCAACTGAACCCCTCTCTAAAAAGGCCTCATTCAGCACAGCCACTGTCTCCTCTGTAGTCATTGTCCTCAACTCCTTCTAGCTTGTGAATTGACCAGCAAGAAAACCTATCATTGTTGATATTGCATCACATGCATCACCAATCTTTTCCAATCATTCTCCACTCTAATTTCCTCGTCTTATGGTACCCTTATCAATCCATTTCTTTGCATATTTGTAGAAATCTTTCACACCCTCTCAGTTTTTTCTAACACTGACAACTCCCCTTTCAAAAACCACTCTTCTACCCATTATTTACTATCGATTTTGCATGTTGCAGCCCCCTTCTTAATATCTTTCATCACCACATCCTTATATGACTCGGCTTCCTCTTTGACCGGGCAAATTTAACAGAAGTGTTTACCCCCAATGACCCTTTTATTAAGGTTGTTCCTCTTCCACCGAGGTGAACTTTGTTTCAACAACCTCGGTTGCTTTTCCAATTCTCCCATCCCTCCCCACTGCCACAGTCCATTAAACTTCCTCCCTCCCGGCACCTGAGCAGACTTCACCATTCCCAAACTTCACTCTTCCATTCATAAAAGTCACTTCACCAAACTGACTGATTACATCCACACCTAGTGCTACCTTATTGCCATCAATAACTGCATTAAGAACAAGGGCCCTAACTCATAATCGGATGCCGTATTCTATAAACTCTGCTTCTCAGGTACCTTCACACCTTTTTCTCTTCCAACAACAGTTACCAAACTCCTTTCCTCTCTCTCATAACACTTTCCAGCTGATCAGGCGATCAGTATAGTGGGCAAACAGCCAGAATCCACTAATGCTCTTGCCTCTCTTCCACCAACTAAAACCTCCATTACTAACAAAATGCTTAGGAGCGCCTTAAATGAACTAAGAGGGTAGCTACATGTTACAGTTTTCCACATCGATAGTAGAAAATAACTGGTTTCAGCTCCTTACACTCCCTCGCCAAGTGCAGACCTCCACACGTGAAACATCGGCCCCTGAACCCATGTATCTCTCCCTTTCCACCACTCAGCAATTCTTGTTGGTGATGCAGGGTCTGCTGATATTCCACTACAGTTACATCTACACAACTTACAACCACTACTTCTTTACCTCCTTCTGATTCTAGCTTTAACTATTAGTTATCTATGCACACTGACTCAATAGCCTTTGTGTGCTGAAACTTTCCATTCCCAAATACTAACATTAGAGCTCTCTCCAAGCCCTTTCCAGTTCACCCGGCTAACCTCCTTATTTATTTCACTAGAACATATGACTATCTGTTTTCCCAACTACTGCTCCCTTTTAAACCTTCCAAAATCATCAAACATACACTGTGCAAAAGCTTACTTCAATCTACTCTGACCGAAAGGCCTTTCTAACCTCAGACCATGGGGGATCTCGAACTGACGACTTAGCAATCAGAGTCACACCCATTACCAATCCATCCACGGTGGCCACAGTTATAAACTAACCAAGCAGAATAACTAATCTAATTAAAGCATTTAATTCATCCTTTTCAGTGATCTCCAGATACAGTGCCAGTGCATCCCCTTCCAGAGAGAAAAGCATAATGCTAGGTAAATCTTTAACATCAGTCAATTTTGCCACTAATTCCATCATCTTTAACTACGCAGCAGCATCTCCCTATTTATTATATGACTTAATCGTTTCACTACTCACTTTCCCCTTCACCACCATGCCATTTAATCAGCCTAGATACCTTCATGAGTAATACAAAACGAGGACAGAAAATTCACCTCTCACTCTAGGAACTGGACTAGATAATCTAAGAAATAATATACTTTATGTGTTATGACATTTATTAACGAAAATAGACCAACCTGTGTAGCTGAAAAAAAATGCAATCACAAGCCAGAAAGCAAAATACGAAATGCATTTTCCGACATTCTGCCTAATCTACACTCTCTCATTTTGCCCCCGAGAGGGCTTCCTTCACTTCTTTGTTGCCACGTCACCACCAC